>CM049797.1:12268105-12488105 GCA_027422405.1 Ptychobarbus kaznakovi
CACAATTTTTAGGCTATTTTTTAAAAAGCTGAGAAAAAATTTCATAATTGCGAGATTTAATTAATTCATGAGAAAAAAGTCTGATTTGTGAGTTTATATCGACTTTGTCTCGCACTTGTGAGTTTATATCTCGAAATTTATGGAATAAACTAAATCAGAATTGTGAGATCATTAGGTCGCAATAAATCTTTTTTTTGTTTTTATCAGTGCGGGAACGAGTGCTTCCATAGTTCAAGTTTCAAGTTCAAGTTGAGCTTTTATTGTCATTCCGCTACATGTGGGGACATACAGTGGAACGAATGTCGTGCCTCACGGGTCCACGGTGTACATAAATACAGACATAAATACAGACATACAACATGAGTGAAAAACACTATAAACCTATACACGAAACTAACCTACTGACAGATTTTGACTAAGTATACTATATATATTGTTTTACCTATACAACTAAAGATAAAGATAAAGATAAAAAATCAAACTATGCGAATGCTTCACATAAATACTGTATCATGTGCAGAGAGAAACATTGTGAGTCAAGCAGCTTGCTGAGGAACAGTCAAAATGATTTGTGGTAGTGAGATGATGAAACATACATATTTGCTGAGTCTTTTGTGGGATTGTGTAACATAGCAGTGTTTGGAAAAGAGTTCAGTGCATAGAGGAGAGTGTGCTGCTACAGGTGGTTTGTACAAGCCCACTCACCTGTGTGTAGCACACTTGAATTGCACAAAAAAAAAAAAAAAATAATTTAAAAAAAAAAATTCACAGCTTTTTCTTTGTGTGGTAAGGTTGGAGGGTGTTTGGGGGGGGGTTCAGGAGGTAGGGATTTGTATGGGGTTTCAAAGGGGGCGGGTGATCTGAGTTCAGGGCTCTCACAGCCTGGGGGAAAAAGCTGTTGAGCAGTCTGGCGGAGCGGGCTCTGATACTCGGTACCGTCTACCTGAGGGTAGGAGCTCGAAGAGACTGTGGGAGGGGTGGGTGGGGTCCTTCATGATGCTGTTGGTTTTACTGGAGCATCGTGCGAGGTAAATGTCCAGGATGGATGGGAGAGAGGGGCACCGATGATCTTTGCAGCCGTGTTCACTGTCCGCTGGAGGGTTTACGGTCAGCAGCACTGCAGTTCCCGTACCAGACAGTGATGCAGCTGGTCAACACACTCTCAATGGTGCCCCTGTAGAATGTGGTGAGGATGGGTGGAGGGAGACTTGCTCTTTTCAGCCGGCGGGAGAAAGTGTAGACGCTGTTGTGCCTTCTTGGAGAGTGACATGGTGTTGGTGGACCAGGTGAGATCCTCCGTGATGTGCACCCCAAGAATTTAGTGCTGCTGACTCTCTCCACAGTCGAGCTGTCGATGGTCAGTGGGGGGTGGTCAGTGGAGTTCGTCCTCCTGAAGTCCACCACAACCTCCTTTGTCTTCTCCACATTGAGGGACAGGTTGTTAGCGCCACACCATTCAGCCAGCTGTGCCACTTCCTCTCTGTAGTGTGTTTCATCGTTGTTGTTGATGAGACCTACCACTGTTGTGTCATCAGCGAACTTGATGATGTGGTTGGAGCTGAACTTGGCAGTGCAGTCGTGGGTCAGCAGCGTGAAGAGCAGCGGGCTGAGCACACAGCCCTGTGGGGCACCTGTGCTCAGTGTGGTAGTGCTCGAGGTGTTGTGGCCGACACGGACTGACTGAGGTCTTCCGGTTAAAAAGTCCAGGATCCAATTACAGAGGGAGTTGTTAAGGCCCAGCAGGTTTGTTTGTTTATGAGCTGTTGTGGGATTATTGTGTTGAATGCCGAGCTGAAGTCAATGAACAGCATTCTAACATAGGAGTCTTTGTTGTCTAGGTGGGTGAGAGCCAGGTGGAGGGTGGTGGAAATTGCATCGTCCGTAGAGCGGTTTGGACGGTATGCAAACTGGAGCGGATCGAGTGTGTTGGGGAGGCTGGTTTTGATTTTTTGCATGACTAACCTCTCAAAACACTTCATAATGATTGGAGTCAGTGCTATGGGACGGTAGTCGTTTAGGCAGGACACAGGTGATTTCTTTGGTACCGGTATGATCGTTGTGGATTTTAGACATGTGGGGACGACTGCCTGGCTCAGCGAGGTGTTGAAGATATCTGTTAGGACATCCGTCAGCTGTGCAGCACAGTCTTTCAGTACACGGCCAGGTATGTTGTCAGGACCCGCAGCCTTTCGTGGGTTAATCCTGGATAGGGTCTTCCTTACGTCGGCTGCAGACAGACAGAGCGCCTGGTCGTTGGGAGGTGTGGGCAGTTTTTGTGCAGGTGTGTCATTCTGCATTTCAAACCGTGAATAAAAGTGGTTGAGTGTATCGGGGAGGGATGGATCATCATCACAGGCCTGTGGCGGGGCTTGTAGTCAGTGATGGTCTGAATGGCTTGCCACAGGCTCTGTGTGTCTCTGCTGTCCGTGAAGTGATTGTTAATTTTTTGAGCATATGACCGTTTTGCATTTTTGATGCCACAGGACAGATTGGCTCTTGCTGTTTTGAGGGCTGCTTTATCTCCTGATCTGAATGCTTCATCTCTGGTCTTTAGCAGCCCACGAACCTCTGCTGTCATCCACGGCTTTTGATTTGCACGTGTGGTGATGGTCTTGGTGACTGTCACATCATCCATGCACTTTTTGATGTAGGCAGTCACAGTTCCAGTGTACTCCTGCAGGTCTGTTTGGTTATTGTAGGTGGCTGCCTCTTTAAACATGTTCCAGTCTGTGCACTGAAAGCAGTCCTGTAGTGTTGAGGTAGCATTCTCTGGCCAAATTGTGATGAGTTTTTGAACCGGTTTGGTGAGTTTCAGAAGTGGTCTATATGCTGGGATTAGCAAAACAGAGATGTGGTCGGAGTATCCGAGGTGGGGGCGGGGTACAGCTTTGTAAGCGTTCTTTTCTGTTGTGTAAACAAGGTCCAGTGTGTTATTTCCCTTGTTGCACATTTTACATGTTGGTAGAACTTTGGCAAAACTGTCTTTAAATTTGCGTGGTTGAAGTCACCGGCTATGATGAAAAAACCGTCGGGGTTATTAGTTTGTTGTTCACTGATGGCGCTGTACAGTTCACGAAGTGCGTCCTTAGTATTTGCACACGGGGGAATGTACACCGCGACAATAACAATGGCCGTGAACTCCCGCGGCAGATAGAACGGTCGACATTTCACAAACATAAACTCCACTAACGGTGAACAGTGTTTTGATACTACCGCAGCATTGTTACACCATTCTTTGTTGATATACAAACACAAGCCACCACCGCGTGACTTACCAGAAAGTGTTGTATCTCGGTCTGCTCGATAGCAGGTTAGCCTGTTCAACTGAATGGCGGAGTCCGGGATTTTGTTGTTTAGCCATGTTTCAGTGAAAACAAACACACAACAATCCCTTGCTCATGCTGTGTAGACCGACTGAGTTGAATTAAGTCCAGTTTATTTTCCAGAGAGCGAACGTTTGAGAGCATGAGTGTTGGGAGAGCCGGTCTTGTGGGATTAGCTCTTAGCCTAGCTCGTATACCTCCGCGCTTACCGCGCTTCCGTCCTCTCTCACACCGCTTGCGACGCCGCTTGTGTGGGTAGCATCAGTAGGCGAGGCCGTGGTCTCGAGGTTCGGCTTCCGAAGTAAACAAGGCCTTGTAGCTTCTCAGCAGCCTCTGGCGAGAGTTGGTGTTTGTATGCGTTGCCGATATCCAAAGGCTTTGGCGATCATAGATGTGTTCCGGAGAGTTTTCCTTATGAATTGCGGTAAATCAACAATGTTTTGAGACGAACAAACAACATTTAAACGACATAAAAGCACCGTTTTTGGGACCGGAGCGGCCGCTGCGTTTGATCGCGCTGCCATCTTGGATTAATATAGGCTATATTACTATTGCACGGATTAAATTTTATATTACACATCAGATTAACCCCCAACCATTAATTAAACGTTCATATAGACAACATTATGTATTTGTGAATCTTGCCAAGTCATATTTCGCAATAATATACTTTATAGGGAGATCGCGCGCTCTCGGAAAGGCACTTATGCACGCGCTTTGCGAATGTCAGTCAGCGGTGCGATCCTTTTGTTTTCATCAGCATGGGTTTAAAAATCACATTTCACTGGTCTGGACTGGTGTCATGGAGAATTCAATATAAATATTCACAAAGCTGGAATGCTGTGCTTTGCAACAATAGACGTACTCGTAGTGAGCAACAGCAGTCATCCAGAAGTGAGCAGAAAAAACGGTTCTCCTCAGAAAACGTATAAATAAAGTTCATTTTAGATGTTTAATTACTATTTGGAGCATTGGATCGCTAGAAGAGGGTTTAATTAACTAAATTTTGTGAAAAACTTAAATGTTTCACTTTTTTGTCTATAACTGAATAGCCTAATGTTTTGTTGAATAACTTTAATATGTTACATTTTATTCGATTTCTGTAGCCTATTTAGAAAATGTAGTTAATATTTGCATAATTATTAATTTATCTTATCCACCCCCGACCCACCCGCAAATAATCAGAATGCACTTTTTTATTACCCGACCCAACCGACCCGCGGATATAACCGCCATCCACGCATCACTACTACTACTGGACATGTCACCGGTTGAGCATGTTTGGGATGCTCTGGATCGGCATATACGACAGCGTGTTCCAGTTCCTGCCAATATTCAGCAACTTCGCACAGCCATTGAAAAGGAGTAGACCAACATTCCACAGGCCACCATCAACAAACCTGATCAAATCAAATAAATATCTCGGCAAAGAAGTGCTCACTAACACAGATTTAGACAGATTTGTGAACAATATTTGAGAGAAATAGGCCTTTTGTGTACATAGAAAAAGTCTTAGATCTTTGAGTTCAGCTCATGAAAAATGGGGGCAAAAACAATATAATATTTATAATTTTGTTCAGTATAAATAAATAAATGGTATGGTGAAGGATTAAGGGATCTAAAATATGCTCATGCAGAATAAGGCATTAATATTTGCATTATAATTACTAATACAATTGCATGCTAATAAGCAATTAGTTAATAGTGAGAATTGGTGAAATGTAAACATTTAAAAATCTAAAAACTAGTTTACTTACTATAAATTAAGACTTTGAAACTTTTTGAAAGATTTTTGACATTTGAAATAACTCGTTTTAAAATATGCATATTTTCTGTTATATGTGTATATATTAAAGAAAAAAAGTACACAAGAAAAAATGTTACTTAAAAAAAAGAGCAGAATCTGACATTTAATTTCCTTTAGTATAATTTATTTGACATTTTCTGTTTATTTCCAGGTTTAAATCAAATTTAAAACTCCATTTTTTAAAAACAGTCTCAGATGTTTGACCCCTCTGTAAATATTTTCCCTGGTATGGTTATCAGTAACACTCTCTGATGCCTTCTCTTTGACAGGGTTACTGCAAGTACTCAGTACTTTTCTATGGATACTATAATAACCAGAGAACCATTGGCTTCCTGAAGTTTCGTCTCCCTCTGTCTTACCTCCTGGTGGGCATTGGGACCTTCGGGTATAGCATCATGGTTGTGATCAGAACGTGAGTCACTTTTTCATTCATTGCTAGATGTTGTAGCAATGACATGAAATGTTTTTGAGAAGTACGTGACAGTGAATATCTATGCCTATACAAAAAGTGTATCTGAAAGAGTATAATTGTTATTAGTTCTTACTGAATAACAGAAAGATGTACAGGTAGAATAGAGTGTATTGTCTTTGATTCTAAGATGGTTAAAAAGATGAACTGTGTAGACATATTAGACAGCTATGCAGAAAAAAACCTAAAGGTGAAGTGGTTAATTTTGGCACTAGTGTAATAATAATAATAATAATAAACCCTTATACCATAATAACTAACCCTTATACCAGGGCCCAACATATAGTGGTTGTTTAAATGCATAGATTTTTAATAAATTGCAATTCAGATCGGCCTGAGTGTAGATTCCAAAAGTGGTGTTTATATATATATTCAATCTGATTTGCATGTTTACCACATGCATTTGAAACAAAATGCCTGCAAATTCAAAGAGTGACATTTTGTATTAACATCCTATAATAGCAGTGGCGTACCATGGGGTTTCAGTCAGGGCCTTCAGTAAGCAACTGTAAACTACATGAACACATTGTACACATCTCTGATACAGCTAACAAACACAGCCATACGCATATAATGCACATATTATGCCGCTCACAGGCTCTCAACAACAATGGTGGCTGATCAACAATTTTAACAGTAGGCGAGATGTAATCAGTGTAATGTAATCAGCCAATACACGGGTCACTATGCTCATTTACGTCACTCTAAAATGACGACGCGCCCAAAGCAGCAAAACTGTACAAACGCTGGACATCCACACACTGCACTACAGTATTATCAATGCACCACGTACACCTCCATAACAATGTGCATGATACAACACTCATTAAATAATAAAGCTCTCACCTGTCACTTGTAAATAAAGTCCATGGGTCTGTCATTCCATGTCCCTTTACTCAGATTAAAAAGTAAACACGGCCAACAAAATAACTTGTGCTCGGTGCTAGCTGTTAGCCACTCATAGCACTCATAGTTGCAATCTTTGAAATGGCGCACAAAACCTTTGCTGGCCTTTGTTAGCGAATTCAGTTTAGGTCTTCCTTTCTCAGTTATTCTCTTTTGTCTGCAGAAGAGCGCCATGAAAAAGGCATTTTTAGTAGATGGGTATATGTGTCAGTAATGCTCGTAACAAATCAGATGTGACGTCTTTCAACAAAAGGGTAGCACTACCTGTAGTTCTGGCCTAGACATTTTTATGTAGGACATTCCAGTTCAGCCTCAACTAAACTAATCATATGCAATTTTGTGGACATTGCACAAATGAAAATAATACCTAAATAATCAAAAACATTTTTCACACAATTGTATTTTTTATAGGGTCAGCAGAAAAGGCCCACCACTATAGGACCAATAGGACCAAGCTTATGAGTTTTGTCAGAGAAATATGAAGGCACCTCAGAGTAAAATATAATGTAATTGTGAGATTTAAAAAGTTGTAATTTTGAATAAAAGCTATTTTGAGATACAATGTCGAAATTATAAACTTATAAACGAATATAAACTTGCAATTACAAAAAATATAGTCTCTATTGTTAGAAATAGTCACAATCATGAGAAATACAGTCACAATTGTGAGGTATAAAATCAATTAACAGTTATAATTATGAAAACTAAAGACACATTTTTGTGAGATATATAGTTATACACCCTCCTGAACTGACTGAAACTGAAGTAATGTTTCACTGAAAACCTTAAGACATATTTACCATATTAGCCACCATGCCAACTTCCAAACTCATCACATAGGTCATGCCAGAGGTTGAGCTGTTGCTCAAATAATGATTTTTAAATAGGCCAGGAGAGATTTTAATGTGAAAAACAACAAACACTTCACATTTAAATACTAAACCTTCTCTTCAGGTATCCCAAAAATTAGTTCACCACAGCATTATTGTATTACAGTATATTGCCAACACAAATGTTGTTATTTTGACTGCAATTAGATATTGCGCTTCTGTTATCCTGCCGGCGAGAATGGATTCTCTACAAATGTTGAATAAAGTCCACTCTCGCTGTTAGGATGGCTAAAAACGCAGATGTGGGGGGAGGGGATGGAGAAGACAATGAGTTCACCTTTGCCTGGAAGATGTTCACCAGCTGGGATTACCTTATTGGAAATGCTGAGACAGCCGACAATAAATACGCCTCCATCACCACCAGCTTCAAAGTATGTGATTGTGTGTGTGTATGCGTGGAAGTCGTGTCGATGTGTGTGTGCTGACCACTGCAGTTTTTGTTTCATGGTCTGGTTGTCCTTTCAGACACCTGAGGAGGTCAACTCTCTGTAAGACACATACCTGCCAATGCTTTGATAAATCCTCTGGCCAGATCAATTGATATGGTTTATATAAATGTTCATACGTGTTCTGTTGCTCTATTCATGAGTTTTTCTCAGTTAGGAAACTATATTGTTGTCTGCAGGAGTCCATTGTGGATGAGCAGGAGAACCAAAAGGATGAGAACATTCATTTAAGGAGATTCTTACGTGTCCTAGCCAACTTTTTAATCACCTGTACCCTGGGAGGAAGTGGCTATCTCATCTACTTTGTGGTCAAACGTTCCCAAGAGTTTGCCCACATGGATAACCTCTCATGGTACGAGAAGAATGAGGTAAATATAAACACAAAACCAGGGATGTGCAGAGAGTTCCTCAGGGCCAGGGGCTCAAATGAAAAAAAGGGGGCAAAATGAGGGGGGGTTATAGGTCAAAAGATTGAATAAATTACTATTTTATATTTTTGCAAGAAGTCACTTATAGTCATCAAGCCTGCATTTATTTGATCAAATCAAATTTGAATATACTTTATTAATTTACTTTGCATTTTATGCACTGTTGAATTAACAATTTGTTAAATTGATAGAAACAGTGATAGTAATGATTTATATAGTTAGAAAACATCTCTATTTTGAATAAATGCTGTTCTTTTAAAAAAATTTGTTTATAAATGAAACCCAAAAAAGTATCACAGGTTCCAATAATAAAAAAAAATAGCTGCACAACTGTTTCCAACATTGATAATAAATCAGCATATTAGAATAATATCTGAAGGACCATGCATTGAAGAATGGAGTAATGATGCTGAAAATTAAGCTTTGAATCACATAAATAAATTATTTTTATTAAAATAGTATAATGTATATTAAAATAGAAAAACATTCTTTTAACTTGTAATAATATTTCACAACATTAGGCTACAGTTTGTTCTGTATTTTTGATCATCAAATAAATTCAGGCTTGATGAGCATAAGACACTTTCATAATGCTGCATAATTATTAAAAATGGTAATACTATATAATAAAGTCCTTTATAAGCTCGTCGGTCCCATGTAATTTCCAACCGATTTATGAATAAGAATGGAAAATAACTGCTCCACTTCACATATTGTCCAATGAAATGTGAACTTCTTGTGCCAGATCATGATTGGTTGGGGTATTAGGCCTATAACTGCATGACTAATGGGCATTGATGAATTATGTAATATTCTAAAATATGTCATATGGATTTTTTACTAAATCGACACACTAGCTTTGATTAATGAAAATGTTTTGTTCAAATATAGTAGTTTGGTTTATTTTTCCTTCCGTCGACCCATATGCACTCACTGAAAGAACCATATATGGCTCGAGAACCTATATGGTTTCCGAAAACGCATGCAATCCATAGCAATGCCTCACAATGACAGATATGTACAAATAAACTGGATTTTTTTCTGTAGTAGTTATTACAGATTTTTTTTTGAGTAGTTACTGTTTTGTACAAATTGTCATGTTAATTAGAATTAAAATGCATTTTGTTTTATTGACCACAATATCATTGCTATTTGTCCCAGAGGGGCACTTCTGAATAATTTTGAAAAAGTGCAGTGACTCGAGCCCCCAAACCCCCCTTCTGCATGTGCCTGCACAGAACCACATACAGCATTTTGTAATGAGATAGATAGACAGAAGACCAGTTAATATGTAATCCCAATAACATTGTATCGCAGCTTGAGATCATCATGTCTCTGCTGGGGCTGGTGGGTCCAATGCTCTTTGATACCATCGCTGAGCTGGAGGAATACCATCCACGTATAGCTCTAAAGTGGCAGCTGGGGCGTATATTTGCACTCTTCCTTGGTAACCTCTACACATTTTTGCTTGCTCTGTTCGATGATGTCAATTCGAAAGTAAGTTATTTGATGATAGCAGTGTTTACTTTCTATTCTTAGTTGGGTATCAGTGATTTTTTTAGTGAACAAAACTGTTTTTTCTTTTTTTAATTGGTTTCAAGCTTGAACAGGAGGAATCGATAAAAAATGCCAGCCTTTGGTCTATCAAGGAGTATTATGCCAACTACTCAGCCAACAACCCAAATTACACAGGCACTCCACCTCCTATGGACCCCGGTGATGTCATCAGAGGCTCATGTTGGGAAACTACAGTGGGAATGGTAATGTGTCTAATGTTCACCTACTGTAGCTCATCCGGCAGAAATCATATATAGAATTTATTTTGTTTAATTTATAAGATCTAAACTTTTTTTTGCAAATCTGGTCAAAATTAAAGCATTTACCTCAAAAGTTCAAAATCCACCATTAGGAGTTTGTGAAGCTGACGATATCAGATATACAAGTGACTTATCTGACCATCCTCATTGGTGACTTCCTGAGAGCACTGATTGTGCGTTTCTTGAACTACTGCTGGTGTTGGGATCTGGAAGCTGGCTGGGTGAGTCCAATATATAAGCTCATCCCCAACAATCTAAACTGTTTTGATAACTAACAGCCTTTTATATTCTCAGCCTTCCTACGGTGAATTTGACATAAGCGGCAACGTGCTTGGTTTGGTGTTTAACCAAGGAATGATCTGGTAGGAACAAATGCACAAACAACACACCATAAAATATAAGCAATGGTATCAATGAAAAAATAAAAACGTATAGGTTAGTGCATAGTTGGCTGAGTATAGCTACTCTCCTCAAGACAATCAGATAACAGCCACATTTAATTTATCAAATTGTATCACGTTCTCGTTACAGCCAATCTCGTGTTTGCTTAACACTCAGGGTGGGAACGGATTAATTTATGGTATCACATTAATTTGCCCAGTTTAGTAAATCTGGCTCCTTGCTTTTGTGAACAGCAAATATTAATCTGAAGAGGCTCACACTTAATAGTAAAAAAGTAAACAAGCTATCTTTGAAGAATGGGTGTAATGAAGTTCGATAGGACAAAGGACGAGGAAGTCAGGGGTGGCGAGCAAGCCTGTTTATTATTCAACAAAATGATAAAATAAGAAACAATAATAACGTGGCTGTCAGGCTCTCTGACAGCGCAGAACTCCAGCAACACACAAAGAGTCTCCGTTCTCTCTCTCTCCCTCTCCCCGGTCTGCGGGGCACTTTTCTCTCATCTCTCCCCAATCACTGGAATCAGATATAGGTGTTAGTTATTATTCACTTGACCTCTTTTTCCACAGATCGTCTCTGAAAAAACAGAGATCATTGATCTGAGATCAACTGAAAAAAAACAAGATCATTTCTAATATATAGATGAAATGTATGTCATGTTTTTAAACCTTATTAAAGGAGACATTTCAATTAATACAAAAAAAGATTTTAAAAATAGGGACTCAAATCGTACCGGTTTCATGGAATGACTCGATTCATGTTTAATGTCTGTATTAATTAATGTATGTATGTAATGTATTAATGTCTGTAATTACTAGACCCAGACTCCGAGTTTTCATGTCCTCAGATGCAGAATAATACATTTCTAGGGTTATACAATTAACACCAAAATAAATGTTTGAATTCTGAGAAAGGATTGGACAAAACCAATACACAAGTAACAGTTGTTATGCAAATGCCTTGTTAATACGCTTAACGTTTGCCTTATAACAGGATATTAGATTTTGTACAGCTCTATCTTTAAACTGTATTGCATGTTGTTCATTTATTTTCAGATAGCATTATTAAGACATTTATAACAGTCAATTATAGGAATTACTAAGAAGAAATCTTACAAGATAACTGCTCCACTACATTGAAGCTGCCACCATTTTGAGTGTTTCCATTTGACGTTGCAGTGGTCAGTTATATGTAGATCTCAGAAAATCTTGAGTTTACAAGTTGTAATCATGAGTTCCTACAAGAATGTGTGCAGCTTCTACAAGTCAGAATGTTGTAATTACAGAAAATCTGACTGCTGTGAATGCACATAAAGTCTATCAAAATGGGCAGACATAATTTGCATCATGTACGTCATCAGTAACCAAGTAGTCAATAATATAGTTTATCTAAAATATTATTTCAGTGTTTATTTGTGCCGTGTAGTGTAAGAGATCAATATAATACTATTGTTTAATATCTATAAATTATTAGCATAGCATCAGACTATTGGAATCAACTTGTGTTTTACGTGACAAAAACGATCCGTGTGGCACGTTTGAGTAAACAATACGAGACTTGCTATCTATGTAGAGATTTCAAGTTTGGTCATTTACAAGGTTTAATGCAGTACACCAGGTTCTAGAACAGGGCTACTGTAAAGGCTTTGACGCTTTTTAAAAGGCTTTGAGATATAACATTTTTATTACACCTTTCATTAGAATAATTAACCATACTCTTTTGCACCTGTAGATTTCAAGCTGCTTTTATGTGTTTGACAGGATGGGGGCATTCTATGCTCCCGGTCTGTTGGGTATCAATGTACTGCGGCTCCTGAGCTCCATGTACTATCAATGCTGGGCTGTAATGGCCTGTAATGTCCCACATGAGAGGGTCTTTAAAGCTTCAAAATCCAATAACTTCTACATGGGCCTTTTACTGCTCATCCTCTTCTTGAGTCTACTGCCTGTGGTTTACACCATCATGTCTTTGCCTCCCTCTTTTGACTGTGGACCCTTCAGGTATCAGCTCACATATGCACAAAAACACATGCATGCACATGCTATAATACCTCAAATTCAGTTGTATTATCAAATGTACTCATCTTCATTGTGACAGTGGGAAAGACAGAATGATTGACGTCATTATGGAGTCCATTGCGCTGGATCTACCTGGTTTTATGGGGACGGTCTTTGGCTATTTAGCAAACCCTGGACTCATTATAGCAGCAGTTCTTCTCATGGTGTAAGGGAATCATTAATTTTTTCTTAATCGCGTAATGCAAGCAAAATCTCTTACATTTTTTTGTATTTCTTACAGTCTGGCCATTTACTACCTGAATTCTGTGTCAGAGGCGTATCAGAATGCCAACATGGAGCTAAAAAAGAAAATGCAGATGGTTAGTATTGTTATTGTTCAGAAGCACAGCAGTCCATAGTAAGATTTGTTAGATGGCAGAGAGTTGTTACAATTTTAGCCAGTTTGTGCTTCTTACATAACTTTCTAGGCAAGAGATGAGGACAAGAACAGACGGAACAACAAAGACAGCACTAACCAGGTGATGAAGGACCTAGAGGATCTACTTCCAAAGAGCTCTCTTGCGCCCCCTGCTCATCCAGAGAAAAGTGCAGGTTTGTATTGCATAGAATGTTGTTACTGAACAATTCTACCTTTGCATCTGGTAGTATTAATATAAGTATAATTGGTACCATTATCAGATTAGCTTTTGCTATTACTGAATACAGAAAAAACTATATAAAATAATACTATTCAAAGCCAATTTGATGCATTAAAAGATCAAAAACAGTACTTTGTTGATTTATTCTCAAAGAATCCTAATACCCACACAAAAAAAAATAAATTTTTTTCATATATTATATATATTATAAATATATATATATATATAATAGCATTTTTGGTACATTTTTCTGGCACACACCAAAAACCACATTTTCGTAAATTACATTTCAAAATGCTGAATACTTTTTTCTACATATACTAACTCTTATCAAAACACAGCAAACCCGATTCCAAATCGAGTCATTCGGTCAAAACATTAGCACTAGTTTCTATCCAACAGAAATTAGTGCATTGACTGTCAAAATGAAACAATTAATGGCATTACAAAACTTGCAATTACTTTTCATGTCTCAGTTCTACCTGCATATAATAGAAAATATAAAAATCTATAGTTTTTTTGTAATTTAGTCTTCAGTTTACCTTCAACTGAAAACCATTTTACATGTTTAAGTGTTGAATATGTTCATTCTTGGCAATATACTATCTAAAATTGAATGAGTCATTACTTTATAGAATGTACAATAGAAAAAATAGGGTCCTCTATGCAGAAATTCTATTGGAACCAAATTACAACATACATGACCTTTGGTTACTATGCAAGCTTGTTTCCATGACAGAATAAAAAAAGTAAAAACCATATTTGTGACCTTTTTATCTCACAGTTCGGCCTTTTATATTGGAATTGCAAGTTTACATCTTGAAATTCAGACTTTATCAGAATTGTGAGATACTGTAAATTCACAATTGCAAGAAGAAGAAAAAATCTGAGATAAAGTCACAAGTACACATTACCCTTTATATTCCATGGCATAAATAAGCTTTCACAGGTTCCACTTGTGTAAGGGGAAAAAAAAAACAAAACATAATAAATCCACAGTCAACACACCTTTTCACTCCTTTTAAAATTATGTTTTCCTCTCTCTCATTCTGTGTTGTTCTGCATCCACAAAACCAATTTAAAGAGGTATTTTTTACTCTATGTTGTTGTTGTTGTTGTTGTAATAGAAAGAGCTTCAACACCTGACTATTCCTCCAACTGAGACTGGAATCAGTTATTTCTAAATATTTAAGTGATCTGTTACTTAAAAATGCTTATCAGTTGTTACAATATTTTATATAGAGAGATTTTTCAATACTTCTGAGCTGCTGTTGTTTCAAAAGTAGAACATTTATACTATATTTAATGTTTGGAACATTGGGTCTTCATTTCTGACATGCTGTGTTTAAGCATTTATAAATAAGACTAAAAAGATCCATGATGTTGGTTTTGGGTAAGCTTGTATGAAATAAAATGTAAGCATTTTAGAAACATGGTAATTGACTGCATATTGTGAGAAAACAACACAAATTGTGTTAATGGTATGGTCACAACAGACGGATGTTATGCTAATTGTGTTTAGAGTTTTGAAAATGTGACTACAGATTGGACAAAAGGATGTTAGCAACTGAAAAAAACTAATGTAGTAAATGCAGCCTTGGTGAGCATAAGATTTCTAAAACATTTAAAAATCTTACAAACACAGTAAATCTTGAGAAGTGGATGCTTTAGATTAAACTCTCGCCCCTCATTCAATTCCATGTTTCTTCCTTCCTTAGAAAAAAACCATGGCCAGGGTGGAAAATCTCCAAAAGTGAAACCAGGCACAGCTGGAAGCGGTGTGCATTTGCAGAAAGACGTGTCACTCGCATCAGCTAATCCTAACGCCCGGGGGCCTGTGACTCGAGCTCCAGGACCCAGGGGACCTGGACCTCTACCTGGCCAA
This sequence comes from Ptychobarbus kaznakovi, assembly GCA_027422405.1. Classification (NCBI taxonomy): domain Eukaryota; kingdom Metazoa; phylum Chordata; class Actinopteri; order Cypriniformes; family Cyprinidae; genus Ptychobarbus; species Ptychobarbus kaznakovi. The sequence goes on from CM049797.1 coordinate 12,283,135, forward strand.
CCAGGGGCAGGCAGGGGTCAAGGGCCACCCCCTAGAAGGCAGTAATGTGTGATCTAGTTATTATTATGTGCTCTGTCAGTCTACACACTCTATAATTAATGTAAACGTTGGTTTGTTTTATTAGATAAATTAATATTTAAAGAAATTTGGAGATATCATAATAATTATCATACATTCCTTTAAAGTATATTGCATATATCATATACTTACAGTGGCCTCAAAATGAATTTGGATACTCAAGTCACATCAAACAACCTTACCTATCAACATCTTCAACTAACACTGGACATATAAAAAAAAGTGCAAATATTTTTTGTCTTCATTTTGAACAGTATATAGATTGTTTGATATTTTAAAGAAAAAACATTTAGCTTGGAAAGTGTTCTCTCTGGGTTTTTATTTCAATTTTAAAGGGGTCATGTGATGCTTTTTTTAAAGATCATTATTTGTGTATTTGGTGTAACAGAATATGAACATGCTTTAATGTTCAAAAACACATTATTTTTCAAATACTGTACATTATTGTAGGTCCTCTATAACCCGCCTCTCTCAAACGCTTCGTTTTCTGTAAAGTCCCTCCTTCCGACGAGCGCAGTCTGCTCTGATTGGCCAACTGGCACAGTGCATTGTGATTGGCCGAACACCACAAGCACGAGTCAGAAATGTAACGCCCCTTACTATAATCGCAAGATTTGGCTTTCAAAATAAATGTAAAGACAGTATATAATGTCCTTAGTTTTAGCATCAGTTCAAGCTCGAGAGAGGAACAGTGATGATGCGCGTATGTATTTGCACACGAGCCACCGTTGTGTGACCTTGTCTCCCTTTCTCACACACGGGAGCACACATACACACGCGCGAGCGTGCAAAACTCAGCATTTGAACAGTCAATAGCAAATACTTAAACTAACACCAAAACATAGTTGCAGTCGCTGATTCAGAAGTGCCAGATTATCATAGCAATCTGTGTGAACATTTGGGCGGCATTACGCAAATATTTCCACATTGTGACGTAGACATGTGGGGGGCGTGTTTAAATAAGCCGTTTTAGGGGGGCGTGGCAGAGTCTTAACTTTGATAAAGAATATCTCTTTGGTTTTGAGACTTTGGTCTTTGCAACTTCGGGGATCTTATCTATGCACAATCAGCTTGTAACACTCCAAAGAGAAAGGAAAACTTGAAATCGCATCATATGACCCCTTTAAACTAAATGCTTGCTTTGGTATTTTGTTGATGCAGTGAGATGTATTTTGAATTGTGTCTGAAGTGTCTAAACTCTCTTTGGGCCTACTGTATGCGTTATGTGTTTAATGCATGTATATTATACCACCACATATAACTGCTTTATTATTGAACTACAGTTAAGGACTAAGTATACTTCTTTTTTTTACGCGTACGTTAGCGTATGCGCACAGTCATACACGCAGCCTTGCAAAGTATACTTAATTTGACTCGTACGCATACACAGACATTCGACGCATGCGCTTTGCGCCAAATTGCAATACCTCTCCTGGCCTAGCGGGGCCCGTAGTGAGCAGTTATGAAGATTACAGTGTGACGAAGGACACAAAATAAAAACTCATAGAAGTCCAGTAAGCACAGCGGAAAGGCTAGCCGTGACCAAGTATTGCTGCAAGCTACCGTTTGGGAAGTCGGACAGTATCTAAGCTTATTCCTGAGGTGTGTGAAGCCATATGTGTATGCAGTTTTTCTTCGGCTACCTTGTGAATCAATATCCCCATGGCAGCGTTTCCACCTTGCGGATAAACTAATTACTGCAAGAGAGTTTAATGCGCATGTGCGACCTGTGCGACAAAGTACGCGCAGTTACAAAAATACAGTACGTGCGTACTATTCTGATGACGAAATTTGCGTCAAGTGCACTGTACGCTGTCCCTCGCGTACACGTACAAAGTGAAGTATACCTTAGCCTTTACATTACATTTGTTGTCTATTTTGTTTTGTGTTTTATAATAAATCTAAAACCTAAGAATGTTTTGTCATTTCTTTACTTTAGTAACAGTTGAGCATTGTGAAGATTGGATTACTAATGCTCACTATGATACATGAATCACTCAACAAGCACCCAAACTGGTTCTGAACATTTAGGCATGTATCTTTTGTGCAAAAGCATGACACAAACCCTGAACCCAGTTATACAACATTACTTTTTCAAACCTTGTGTTTTAGAGTTTGTCCTGTCACCTAAAATTGACCCCACAGCTTTGATTCTACATCTGTATTGTGAGAAAACTCTAGTCAGGAATTGTAACTTGACCTTGGACAGTTCACCCAGAAATGTCAGTTTGTCACCCTTATGTAATTCCAGTAATTTTCTTTCATTTGTGGAACACAAAAGGACACACATCTGCATTATCTTCCTTTTGCCTTTCACAGCAGAAAGTCATGAGTTTTTGGGAAAACAATGAATGAGTAAATGATGATAGATTTCCATTTTTGGATGAACTAACTGCATGCATAGAATAGAATAGAATAATATGAAACTATGTAGAAGCATTTGCAGTCTTGTGCAAAATCTAGTGAACAATGTCACTTCATGTATATGATTTTTGTTTAGGCTTCATATTGTATGACAGTTTATCTCACACAAACCAATAATCCTACAGTTTGAGGGGAGTGCAGCAAACAGATTAAATGACTAAAGACAGGTACAACCAGAACAACCTGGTCCAACCCTTCCACCCAGCCGTGTTTTTTTTTTGCATGTCCCTAAAGAATAAAAGGCCTGGTTAGGTTTTCGAAATTACCCATTTCAGAGCAGCTCTCACAGACTTCCCAGGGAAACAGGTGAGATATCATGGTAAATGTGTTTTACTGTTGTCATCAGTAGCATATTTTTAAAAAGCTCTTTGAAATCATTTGACACTGAATCAATGACTTACAAACATATATTAGTAATGACATTTCATAAGCACATAGGATTTATGTATGTATGTGTTTGTTTGTTTGTTACTTGTCATAGCTTTTTCAAAAGTTTTAAAAGATGGCATTCTTCAAGAAGTTTATCGACAAAATTTGTGATGATGACAGAAGCAAGGTAAGTATAGAGTATATATATGACCAATGATTTGAATATATTGAAGTACACCTCAACATTACTACTTATATTAGTAATTAGTCCATGGTTTGACATTCAGTGGGTGTTTCGTGTTTCATCACAGGGTTTTAAAGGTGGTCCAGCGGAGACGGCATACTTTGGAACAGTAAAGCCTGATCCAAACTTTAATGCCCAAAATGATGCTGCAAAATTGAAGAAAGCTATTGAGACCAAAGGTAAATACTTTGCTGTAAATACAGGTATTTTACTCATTTTGAATTGCGCATAGCAGTGTTGTGCTATAATGTTGAAGGAGACATCCTAATCAGTGTAGACATTAAGATAAATGCAACATTAAAGACATAAAATGCTCTCATGCTCCTGATACCAATGTTAGAAATAATGTAGGGATGCTGCGTTTTTGACAAAGTATGAAAAAGACTGTTCATGTCAACTAGATGTATAAGTTATGAGTTTATTCGAGTGTTGTCGTGTTTAGTAGGACACACCCCTGCAATACCTGGAAAACTTTCCCAGAACTACATTGGCATAGCTGAAAAGCACAGGCTTAATGACACTAATTAATGAGCACTAGAACAAAACTGGCCACATGACAAAATAATTGTCTATATACTAAGGAATTATTTTGTATTTTCATATATTTATATATTTTTTCAAATATATCATACGTATATATTTTGTACATGTGTTCTTTCCATTGTTGTATATGTTTTACTTAGTGTGTCAACACCATCAGATACAAAAAATGTGTACTGTCAAAATAAAATACTAGCATTTTACTCAGATTTCACATTTGTTTTAAGAACATTCTAGTAACCGCATCTGATTCATTTAAATGTAAAAAAAAAATATTAAGCAAATTGTTCTGATGATTCAGCATGATTTTAAATACATATCCCCCAATACACAGTTATAGTTGTACTTCTTATGCACAATGAGTTATGTGCATGATGCAATGGCTCATTTTAACAGAGAAACAGCCGGAAACTCACCGTGCATTTAAAACAATCCAACCAAGACCAAAAAAGCTTCCCAATGAGTAAAAAAAAGCCTGCACACTCTCAAAAATCCAAACGTCACAAGCGAGATGAAAGCAGTGTAAGCAATTTACTGAAAAAAGGCAAACGTTTCAGTCACATGTTGATCATTTTCAATGTCAAGCTAACAATAGGCGCGTTCGACTTGAAGCAGCGTTGCGCAGAATGATCACAGTATGAAATCAAAGTACCGCGAGAGCGATTTGAATGCATTGGATCCGACTGCTTTCTTATCGCTCTCGCGGTACTTTTGATGTCATACATTTTGGTGATCATTCTGCGCAGCGCTGCTTCAAGTCGAACGCGCCTATGTTGAAAATGGGAGCCATCTTGATTTTATCCTTAATCGTCCCCCAAGTTGACTTTAGTCTAAGGTTCTTCAGGGTCATATGGACCCCACACTTTTACAGAGCAATTGCATAAGGAAATATATTTTTTATATGATAAACTATATATACATTTTTATTTACCTCTCAACTATGCATTTATGCTGTGTTTTTGTGGATATTTGGTATTTTTTTCTATTTACTGCACTATTACTCAACTACGCCATAAATTTGCTTATGAAAAAAATAAATAATAATAAAATCACTTAAATGATGACCTAAATTAAATATAAAAGGTTTCTAGATATTTCTAGATATTGGCTCATGTGTTAGGGATAGAATACTGCCATCTGTAGGTTAGAGTAAAAACTTTAGGAATTACAGTTAAAGAAAGAAAGTGCAATGATCACATATATCCAGCAGAGCTCCACATGGACTCATTTTCAGTTCAGTTTCAAGTCAATTTTATTTTCTTCATGTTTCAACTCGCAACTATATGATATATATTTTGTGAATATATATTTAAACATTATAAAATATATAAAAATCTATATTTTTGTCAAAGATTGGAATTTTATGTTGTCTGATGTCTTTTGAATTGTCTGCTTTTGCAAATGATGTTACATAAATTTTCAGAAATGTCTCTCTCTCTCTCTCTGTGTGTTTGTGTGTGTTATGTCTACCCCTTCACATTGTTATTAATTTATTTTCCGTGCATTTTATTTGCCAAAATCAAAAAAATGCACTGGACACCTATGTCACTCCTGTGTGTGTGTGTGTGTGTGTGTGTGTGTGGGTGTGTGTGTGTGTGTGTGTGTGGTTGTGTGTGTGTTGTGTTGTGTGTTTGTGTGTGTGGTGTGTGTTGTGTGTGTGGGTTTGTGTGTGTGTGTGTGTGTGTGTGTGTGTGTGTGTGTGTGTGTGTTGTGTTGTGTGTGTTGTGTGTGTGTGTGTGTGTGTGTGTGTGTGTGTGTGTGTGTGTGTGTGTGTTGTGTGTGTGTGATGAGTGTGTGTGTGTGTGTGTGTGTGATGTGTGTGTGTGTGTGTTGTGAGGTGAATGAACGTGTGATGCCGTGTGTGTGTGTGTGAGTGAACACTGTCGTGTGTGTGTGTGTGTGTGTGTGTGTGGTGGTGTGTGTGTGTGTGTGTGTGTGTGTGTGCTTGTTTGTGGTGTGTGTGTGTGTGTGTGTGTGTGATGTTGTATTGTGTGTGTGTGTTTGTGCTCCAGTACCAGTCCCACCTGTGTTTATGAGTGCAAATTGTGTGTTTTTCAGATGCCAACCATTATACCTTGATGTGAGTGAAGTGAGTGAGTGAGTGTAGAATTTTTAGTGATTTGAGTCGATATGCCAATTTCTAAATGTTGCATTTGTGCTCTGTCTGTTGTCTATAAAAACAAACAAGGACCTTAAAGGGATCCCCGGGTATTAAGACATGTATAGCTTAATATACCGTAAATGATGTCTCTTATTTAAATATGTAGTAGAAAACCCATGAAAGATGAATGTTATTTTAAAAAATCTACATCGTTTTTAGACTATGGTGGGTGCCATTATTTTATGTGCACAGTGCATTCTGTGTCGATGATGTCATATGGTGGCACCCAGTGAGCTACTGGCGCTTATTTCTATAGCCTTTGGCTTTTTATTAACTGAAACACAACTCAGAATCCACAACTCAGAAAATAAAATACTGATACGATACCACATTGTGTGGCTTTTGGTTGTAATTTTCAGTCAAAGGGCAACAAGAGAAGCAATGTAAGACTTTCGAAGCTATAAGAAGAGGAGAAAAGAATGGGAAGATGCCCGTGGACGAATAAAACTTCCTAAAGACCCGCTACTTTTTCTCTCCACTTTAGCCCTGATGCCTTTGAGTCTTTTAGTAGACCACAGCTACTGACAGAGCTTACAAACGGCTGAGACAAGAAACATTAGATGCCATCTGTTAGGATGAAAACGCAGCAGCCGCTAGAGGAGTTTCTCAGCACGGATCTTACTCGATAACAGAGGCGTTTAGACTCCTTGTGGGGGGAAAAAATCCATGGTATAGCATTTGGTTTAAACCTAGACTTATATCCATCGCCACCTGTAAGCTCTTTCGGTAGCTGTGGTCATCATATCAATATTTTATTTTCCCAGTTGTCTATTCCGAGTTGTATCGTGGTAAAAATAGCAACAGGTAGCGCTCTAGCTCACCAAGTGCAAACATTTTACGTCATCAGAAAAATGGCGCCCCCCTTAGTCCAAAATATGTATACAATGATGTGATATTTTTTTTAAATAACATAAGCATTCATGTGTTTTCTACTACATATTTCGGTAAGATACATCAATTACGTTATATTAAGCCATAAAAGTCTTAATACCCAGGGATCCCTTTAATGGTCATTTAAAAAAAAAAAACACCTTTAGAACAACCAAATCAAGCCCAGATTTTTTGTGCATGTTTAGATCGATTATATAGGAAAAGTCACAGAGTCTCATGCCCCTGAGATGAACACTTAAAAAAATAAAGCAAACTTCTATTGGGGTCAGCCTGACCCCAAGGTCTGATTAAGGGTTAAGAAATCACACAATGATTTAGGAGATCACATGATCATACCAGAAAAAGCACTGATCCAACAAATTAAAAATAAGTTCAACAAAACTTTTTAACAACATGGTTCATTTTAACCCACCAGAATTAGTTTGATCATAAAAGGTGCTCTCTTTTGTCTGTTTTCCTCTCATGAAGGTGTGGATGAAGCCGATATTGTGGAGGTGATAGTAAAGAGAAGCAATGCACAAAGACAACAGATCAAAGAAGCTTATCAGCAGAGTACAGGAAAAGTAAGCATTTTTACATCCAACAATGTTTGTACAGTTTAAAAACCATTACGCCTATGGAGAGTCCCCGTAAACCATAAAAACAACATGTGTGTGTGTGTGTGTGTCCTAGTGAAATGTACCAAGGTTTTTTTTTTTTGTGCTCAGCCTCTGGAGGATGCGCTGAAAAAGGCTTTGAAGTCAGATTTTGAGGAAGTGGTCCTGGCCTTGCTGATGACACCCCCTGAATATGATGCTTTTGAAATGAAAAGAGCCATGAAGGTCTAATTTTTTTTAATCTTTTAGTGCGTGTGTGTGCGTGCATGCGTGTGCGTGCATGCGTGCGTGCTGCGTGCGTGCTTGCTTGCGTGCTTGCTTGCTTGCGTGCGTGTGTGTGCGTGTGTGTGTGTGTGTGTGTGTTTTAAACCTTGACAGTAAATTTAAATATTTGTAAATGTTAGACACACAACCATCCAAAGTTGTATTTAAAGATTTCAACACTACAAATCAATTTATAATTAGGGTCTTGGGACAAAAGAGGCTGTCTTAAGTGAAATTCTAGGGACCAGATCAAACAAGGAGATCACAGCGTTGAAAAATACTTTCAACGAAGGTAACAACACAGATCCAAATACATACATGTGCTTCCTGAATGCAGATGTGTGTGTAGCTGCTAAGTGCTAACCTCTTTTTGTTGTAAAGTCTATGGACAGCTGCTGGACGAACAAGTTAAAGGTGAAGTTAGTGGGGATCTTGAGACAACCCTGCTTGCCCTTTGCAAGGTACAAACATCATGCTGTTTAGTATACGTATGTTACACCATAAGAAACTGAATCATTTATGTGTACTGAATATATATCCTATAACAGGCTACCAGGAGTGAAGACAATAATATTGACGATGGGCTTGCAAAGAGTGTTGCAAAGGTACTGTGGCAGATTCTACGCCAACACTGTAACTAAACTAAACAACACACAACACATGTTATTAATTATTGTGTTTAAATAAGCTGATTTGTCTGGGTCTATATCATTTTCCAGTAACCTGTTTTGAATTTGGATTGGTTGGTAGGCATCTGGAAGTATCCCATTCATTTTCTCCATGTACTCTATGTGTATGGTTCTGTAGAAGCTATCCACCTTATTCTTCAATGCGGAATTAAGCCTATGAGTGAGTGTGGTTCATTAGCCGCTATAGGGAAATAACGAGAATAATAAAAACAAGTATTAACGGTAAAACTGTTTGCACTACAAACCAGTGTGTTCATAATTAAGACAATACATTAAAATAATATGGTAAGACACACCAATTTTCAATATCAAGCGGCAAAACGAGCTGTTTTGTACAGCTAAATATAGCTGGACGCGGATGAGACCGGAAGCTAGACCCATCAAATTTTACTCCCGCTCTTACGGGAAGAAAAGGGTGGATAAGTCAGTGTTGTTTGAAAGAGTGCAACAATATGGTTACAAGTGTGATATTGCTTTCATACAACATTTATCCACGAAAGTTAATATCGGGTAACTAACATTTTAAACAAAATATAGCCATTTATTTTCTTTAAAAGTGCACTACTGCCATCTGTGATTGAAACAGAAAATTGCAAGTAAAAAGTAGCCTACTTCTAAATTCAGCACTAATGTTGTGAAATGTTGTGGCATCTTTGGATAACAAAAGAAATATATACAAATGAGACAACAGTTTTAGTAGTTTTTATTTTTGTTATTGTTATTGCTAGCTTAAGGCATGTGAAGTGCCTAGTACATGTGTCTTCAGGCATCTTTTGAAAGTAATAATGCTCTAGTCTAATAGATCTTTTTAGGATCTTTTTTGATAGTTGGAGTTGAAGAACAAAATGTACCACTGCGTTCTATATAATCCATATAGGCTGAATCTATTCTTGCAGTAGTCTTAAGGATGATCATAGCCTGAACCAGGATCAATTTGTTCTATTCATACAGGTAGGGACTGTATTTTTATTTTTTTATTTTTTTTATGTTATAAAGTGGTCATCTTCATAACTGGGTGGTTGTTAAGATGTGGACAGTGAGGATTTTCTGGTTTAACAAGTGCTTTATACATTACAACAAGGTTCTTCGCTTACTTAGCTGGCATGTGAAAGATTAGATAAAAGCTGCGGGGTCTTCAGGCAGGGACTAAATTTAGCAGTGATAGTAGAAGCTGTGGCTTTATATTTGGTCCAGTGAGATGAAGGTGCATATTGAAAAAAAGAGCAGCCATGAGCCAAGGAATCAGAGGAATTTTTGCTTCTATACCTCAGGGTTAAAAAATTCTTAGCAGAAATATGAGTGCAAATTTGGCCTATTGGTGGTGCTAGAGAGTTTGAGTTAAACACTGTCCTCTATCTTTGTGCCAAGTTTCATAATTTTCCCACAAACGGTTCTACTGTATAGACTCCTAGAGCGGAATAATAATAATAAGAAGACGAAAAAGAAAGCCAACGGATAACCTATAGTGCTTGGCCCCTAATAATAAAGAATGAACTGCTCAAGACATCATAACAAGTAAAGTCCCTGCACCATGATTTCATTGATCAAACGTTTCCCAAGTATGCGTTTTTATATCAAGTCTCCCTGCACATTCTTATGATAGATGTAATCAAACATTCATTAAAAAATTAAGACGACAAGTTAAGTAAAATGTAATGAATGTAACGTGCACATATTTATCAAAATTCTCTTCTCTAGACTTATTTTTCTAGCGAAATAACTAAAATAGTTATTTTTCTAAACTCTAAACTATAGATTTTATGTACAATGAATGTCCTTCCTGAGGTAAATGTGACATTATGTGACGTATTGTTCAAGCTGTTTTACTGACATCTTTTTGCGGTTTAAACGCTGATTGAGAGATTACATTAGACATGATCCATTTCAGTAAGTTGTTCTGTTTCTTACTGACGTGAAATAATATTTCCATGGATTTATAATGTCTCTCCAAGCAAGATAATGCATGATACAGTTTCTTCTAATGATCCCAGATCATATGAATGAATTAATAAATGAATGATGAATTTATATAGCGTTTTATTGTGTATTGCCGTACACCCAAAGCGCTTTACAATCATGTACACATGATACATGTACATGTGTTTACATATGTAATAATTTACTACATAATTACATACAGAAATATATTTTGTGTAAGGACATTTAGCACTGTCAGCAATGTGGTAGTCCACACCAATCTTGATGATTGCTACAGTTCACATCTGCAGTAATAATTCATTCACAAATTAATTCACTAAATACGAATCATGTCTGAACAAATCATGACTTTTCACTTTATACCTACCTTTGACTAGGTGTAAGATTTATACTCAAACATACGCCTACGCCTAGATGTGCAAAAGGTATTAATACTACTCATAACTGAAAACACATTTTGTCATCTTTGGGAGAGGAAGACAACAAAATGTCTAGCTCTTTGGTGGAGTTGCTCGGTTTACCTAAAGTACGTTGTGTGCAGTGCCTTGGTACTCTTGTTTGGTGGACAAACCTTCACACAAACAGTATTCACAACACGGTTGATGCATACTATAAAATGGAACACAGAAGTATGCATTATAATTTATAATAACTCAACAATACGTAATTGTATGTAAATGCTGGTGTGCATGTAAATGTACTCACTGTCTCTGCTTTATACAGGCTCTGTTTGAGGCAGGAGAGAATCGAGTTGGTACTGTTTGCTCTGTCCTGATTGATGTCCTCACATCCAAGAGTGAAGCTCAGTTGTGCAAAAGTAAGTGGAGAAACATCTATGACAGAATACAAATGTTACATACATGATTATTGTTCACAGAGAGTTGACTTTATATTTTTTAGACACTAATAGTGTCATTAAAAATGTGTTTGCAGTTTTCCAGCATTATGGGAAATACAGCAAGCAGGGTTTGGCCAAAGTGCTGGAGAGTGAGCTGCATGGAAACCTTGAAGACTGTCTGATGACCCTGGGTAAGGAAACATTCATTTTAATTTGTGAGTGTCTGTGGGTGTGTGAGAGAGATTCTAGACATGTTAAATGCTTCAGTGATCGAAAGACTATTCAAAGCTAAGCTTTTAGGAAGCTTGTTTTTCCTGCTCTGCATGTCGAGGGTGGGTCCAGTCAGCATTATCACACAAACCTTTATCACACAAAGATGTGTAAAAAGATACAATAGTAACTAAACCATGCAGTATTAAGTCACATCTTCTGTTTTTGTGCTCATAACAGTTTTTTACAAACAGAATCCTCACAACATTCTTATTTTCATGTTTAGTGAAGTCTGCTTGGAACAAACCTGCCTTCTTTGCAGAAAAGCTCCACCTGGCTATGAAGGTAAAGTTGCAAAGGAATTTATGGAATGTGTTTTAGTACACCCATGTAGTTGTGCACTGTGAGTGCTGCACATGCTTTTGATATTTTCAGTCTTTATTATTTCAAACTTGTACATGAATAATGTAATGTAATGTGGGTTTCTAGGGGTTAGGAACCAATACTGATGCATTGACTAGAATCATTGTGAGTCGTTCAGAAATTGACTTGCTGAAAATCATTCAAGAATATAAGAGGATGTATGGCAAAACCCTTCAGGAGGCCATTCTGGTGAGTCTCCATCCTTTGAAAAGCTCTAAACAACTAGTTTGATGCTAACATGAAATAAAATCAATTCTGCCAATTTACTTCACATCCGTTATGGAATGAAATCATGATCCAGTCAATTTCCTACAAATTCAAGTCAAGTTCACCTCTACACATACCCCTTTTCTGGTTTTACAGAAGGAAACGAATGGAGACTATGAGAAGATTCTGCTGACTCTCTGTGGCACTCAGTAATCATCTCTCACATGTCTGAATTATGTGAAAAACATCTGCAGATTCATTACATGGTTATGTTAACTACCTATTTTGGCACAACTCAATCCCCCTTAGTTGGCTTATGGAAATGGTTTAATTTAAATATATATATATATATATATATATATATATATATATACAAAATTATGCACTCTGTGAATGTTATTGTCAGTTTAATATGCGTAGCTACAACTTGGCATTCTGTCTTAGTGGTAATTCAAGTGTTTATATTAATTACATGGCAATTGTATATATTAGTATTATTGTAATAAATCGCTTTGTAAATTGTGGCAATATTTTACATTGTGATTATCATATTGGGTTCTTTAGCATGTGACAGTATGTGAGAACTGTGTCCTAAACTGTGTCTGTTCTCATAATCAAAGAGACAAATTCCATTACTAATAAACTATTTAAACCTGTAGTTTTAAAGCATCTGCATCTTATGCTATTTCTAGTGAACAATATCATTTCATATGCAAGTTTTGTTACTGTAAGGTCTGTTTTTGGTTCTGTTCCATGTTCTTATTTTCATGTCTTTTATTTAGAATTTAGTCATGGTTCTCGTTTGTGTCTTGCTTCCCTTGCCCTCATGTCTCTTTGCTATTGGTTCCCTTGTTCATTGTGTCATGTTCTCATTGGTTTGTTCATGTCATGTGACCCACTCTGTTTGTTATAAGTAGCCATGTCATTGTCTTGTTCCGGGTCGTGTATTAATGTTGTTACCCGCTGTCGGTGAGTCTAGTCCGTTCATGCTATACCAAGTCTGTCTCTTGTCAAGTCTGTCTCTTGTCAAGTCTGTGTCAAGTCAAGTCTGTCTTTGTTTGGAGTCTGTTGGGATATTTGTATTACACTTTGTAAATAAACTGCACTTGGGTTCATCACTACGCTCGCCTTCAGTGGACATTCATTACAGTTACACTATAGTTTGGGGACCAATTCTCACTATAACTTTTACCTATGTAATTTGCCTCATAAACTCCTAATTTGCTGCTTATTAATAGCAAGGTAGTTTAGGTAAGGTTAAATTTAGGTATGACAAAGGATTAAGGCAACTAAAATATGGTCATGCAGAATAAGGTTATTACATGCCTGTGTTCTTGTGGCTCAGTGGTAGAGCATTGCGTTAGCAGCGCAAAAGGTCATGGGTTCAATTCCCACGGAACACATACTGACAAAAAAAAATTATAACCTGGATGCACTGTAAGTCGCTTTGGATAAAACCGTCTGCTAAATGCATAAATGTAAATGTATTAAGTACAAAAAAAAAGTACTACTAGTGAGAACTGGTCCCTAATCTAAAGTGTTAGTAAGTTTCAATGTAAGCTTTGTTTTGTATTAGGTTTAGATTACAACTGGGGGTAAGGGCAGCAAATGCATTAAATGACAGATTATAACAAGTCTTAGACAGGTACAACCAGAACAACCTGGTCTAACCCCTTTACCCAGCCCAACGTTTTTTCAGTGGGTGTGTATAAGGAATAAAAAGACAGGTACTGTTCCCGAAATTACCTACTTCAGATCAGCTCTTCTAGACTTCACAGAAGAACAGGTGAGTTATATTTATAAATGCATTTCACTGCATGTCCTTGTCTGTAGCTTGCCCTGCTAATATTGCCAACAATTCATGATGCTATGCTCATAATGAAGTGATTGGTGGTATTGGAATTGATATGACACTCTGCAGTAGATTAATCTGCACAATGTTTGCAATAACTTCTTCATTCGCGTTGTTCTTTATAGCGTATTCAAAGCTCACAAAATGGCTCTTTTCAACAACTTTTTCCAGCAAGTTAATCAAAACGAGGTCAGTAAAAACATTTCATACCTTCTTGCCATTTCAAAAGATCAACTTTAGATGGGTCTCCTGTAGGGAGTGACTAACTCAAGCACACCTTAGCATTAGCAAAAGAAACTTAGCATTACTTATATGTACTTACATGTGTTGTAATATGCTTCATCTTAGGGTTTTAAACCTGCTCCTATTGTTGAGACGGGATACTTTGGAACAGTCAAGGCTGATCCTAATTTTAATGCCCAGAATGATGCTGCAAAATTAAAGAAAGCCATTGAGACCAAAGGTAAAATGCAAAGTTAAACACTTTTAATATGCCTTTATGTTCCTGGTGTTGAAAATCAAGTAGAAGTTAAAAATATTTTTTTTGTGTTGCATGTTTGAAGGACACACCCCAACAATTACGTCATAGAAAGAATATATATGTCATGCGTCATATCCCAATACAGAGATCTGTTGGGACTTGTATTATTATGCTTATCCCAGTGGTGTAGTCTATTTTTTTTGTAGTGAGTATACTGTGATTTTTTTTTTTCTTCCCAGTCTCATACTCACCCGTTCCAGAACAGCCTCTCATAAGCACCACACTCACTAAACAGGGCTCTATGCTTACTTTTAATTTTAGGAGCTCTTGTGCTGCTAATTCAAAAAAAATAAAAAATAGGGTCACAATAAAAAAAATCAAGAGCACCTCCTCAATAACAAAAATTAGCCTTCCCATTACGAAGTAATTTTGGACTCAAAGTGATTTACATGAGCATTTTTTACCCTTTTACCTTTTATGTCATATTCAAAAGTGTATTTTATAAGCTTATTTTTCTTCAAAATTTATAATTAAAACAATGCAGAAGAATAGGTTACCGATCAAATAAAATCATTATTAACAAACTTAATTTGCACTACAGAAGAACACAGAAGTGGCTTGTAGTTATTGACAGAGATTTAATGAGACTCAGAGGTGGCATGAGTGCAATTAGCTTCATAAATTCATGTTGAGATTAATGTTTTAAATATAAATTTTGAATAGAGACATATTCAATGATTTAAATAACTGAAATTATAATGAAACTAAGTCTGCCGTTCATTCAATTGATTCGTTCGAACGGCTGAGTCATTCGGGAAGAAAGCTAGTCCCTGCGTCCCAATGTGCATACTATCCACCCTATCTGCCCCAAATAGTATTGACAATTACTAATATCACATTTAGGATGGATAGTACGCACATTGGGACTCAGGCAGTGACTGGCAGTGTCTCTCAGACAGTGAGTAATTGAATTGACTCACTAGATTCGTTTAAGCGCAGATTCATTCTTAAACGAAACAACGCTGTGTTTGAATGGAGATGTGCAGCAGCTCAGTTGTGAGTTTATTTGAAACTATATTAGTTGACAAAATAGAGCAAAATCATGCAATACTGTTATAGTCAGACAATGTAAATCACTTAATATTATCCAACAATCCCCTGCTGTTATAGTTAAGTTAATGACAACGTATACTCTACCACATACCAGGTAACATTACGATAGCATCGGCCTCGTTTTCTGAACCGAGTAGGATAGTATCAGCCTTCTGGCTCATTTTCTGTTGTTTCTATAATGTTAACTTTCCTGTCATGTGTTTGCAGCTTCAGGGGCAGGCTTACGAAAACACTGAAAGGGTGTAGTTCGTTTCGTATCTCATTTATTAGTTAATTTCAAGCTTAGCAATAGTCATCAACACAAATACGGCGTGATTATCAGAAAGACGGTGCTTCGCAAACACAGACTGGTTGAATTTATGAATAAACTTGTAAAAGGTCTGTCACAAAACAATGTTGTTGTTACGTGTCCGCATACTTTTTTAAGTGGGTATACGCAAATCCTTGACCTTCCCTAGTGTGTATACAGCGTATACCTGCGTATCACGTAGACTACACCACTGGCTAATCCTAATTTCTCACAATTTCTCAATTATGCACAAGGAATCAAGTGCACTCATGTGCAATTGCCATTAATACTAGGATCCAGCAGTATTACTCTGTAAACAGCTGCTCATGTGAAAACCGATGTGATTTTGCCCGGATTTCCTCTCATGAAGGTGTGGATGAAGCCACTATTGTGGAGGTGATAGCAAAGAGGAGCAATGCACAAAGACAACAGATCAAAGAAGCTTATAAGCAGAGTACAGGAAAAGTAAGCATTTTCACATATGTTTAAAGTATTCAGTATTTATTTGAATACAGGTACTTATGCATGTATTACTTATTGAAGCTTTTTATTCCATCTTAAATAACATTTATGGTGATATTTCATAATCATTAAATATAACATAATAAAAATATTTTTTCAGTTGCATTAAAAATAATGAAAGATTAACAACTGAAAATGTTTCAATTTAACAGTCCTTTTAATAGACCCTTGAACTTAACAATATGGGACAACACAGATAAATGAGCCAAGTCATTGTGCCATCTACCCATTTCAGCTCAGGCTTTCTTGGTCATTGATATGGTTGTGTAAAATATGGAAAGGCGGGTTGATACAAGGTTTTAATGTTATCTGAAACTTTTACTGTACCAATCTTTTTTGTTTGTTTGTTTTATCGATCCTTGAACTTGACATATGAAACAACATAGATGAGTGAGCCAAGTCATTTACAATATCTGTAGGTCCAAGTTTAAGAAACACAGATGAGATTTTATTTTTTCAGCATGGCCTGTTTACAATATTATTTTTGTTATTTTGTACTAATTGCTTTTGTTTTATTATTAAGCCTCTGGTGGATGCACTGAAAAAGGCTCTGAAGTCAGATTTTGAGGAAGTGGTCCTTGCCTTGCTGATGACACCCCCTGAATATGATGCTTTTGAAATGAAACAAGCCATGAGGGTACAACTTCTGACTCTTCTTATTGCAATATGTTGCTAAAAATCTACTTAATAATACTAGAATGTTATTGATAATTAGGGTGTTGGGACAAATGAGGCCGTCCTAAATGAAATTCTGGGGACCAGATCAAACAAGGAGATTACAGCATTGAAGACTTCTCACAAAGAAGGTATCAAGAAAGATGTACATACACACTGTACATGTTCATTCTAAAACCAGAGGTAGCTGCTAACCTCTTTCTGTTGTACAGTCTATGGAGAGCTGCTGGAGGAAAATATTAAAAGTGATGTTAAAGGAGATCTCGAGACCACCCTGCTTGCCCTTTGCAAGGTAAAAACAACACAGTTCAGTGGCAATTTTGTTACAGAGCAACAAAAAAAGGAAAGTGTTTTGTGCAGTGCAATGACATATTACTGTATCTAATAACTTCAGGCTACCAGGAGTGAAGACCGTAACATTGATGATGGTGCTGCTAAGAGTGATGCAAAGGTAAAGATTATTTACTACACTATATGGCCAATGAAATATGTAGTCTGGTCGCTATTGCTAAATAAATCTTGACCCTGACATACTTGGGCTTAGCGACTTGTTATTCTTATGATCAACATTTCCATCTTAAGGTTTTAAATCAGCCTTCCAGTCATCTATCGACAGTTTTACACTCGCCACATATTAATAATTCTGAAGTTGCCAAATGGTACTTAGCTATTCTAAATTGTGTTGGTATGAAAAACAAAAAATTACAGAAAACTTGTAAATTACATGGGTATTTTACCATGGACAGCGGTCCATTATAAAGTTTTGCTGTCAAAAAACTTTGACTGCTCAATGCAACGTAATCACATTTTGCACAAATCCATGTAATAAAAATTATAAATGAAAACAAACAATGTTGATTCTGGCTGTCTCTGACTTTGCCATGTTGTTGTTTCAGGCTCTTTTTGAAGCAGGAGAGAATCGGATTGGTACTGTTTGCTCCGTTCTGATTGATATCCTCACAAACAGGAGTGAAGCTCAGTTGTGCAAAGGCAAGTGGAGGAATCAAATTCCTCTTCAGAGATAGTTGATTTTTATGATATGCCATTTTGGAGTAGTTTAGCACTAACCGTGTTTAAAATCTACAGTTTTACAATATTATGGCCAACTGAGCAAAGATGGTTTTGCCAAAGATCTTGAGGGTGAACTGCATGGAAGTTTTGAAGACTGCCTGATGACCCTGGGTAAATATATAAGACTTAATTTTAGTCGTGTGTGTGAGAGTGAAAGAGAAACTAGTCATTTTAAATGCTTCAGTGGCCATTTGGATAAAAGCAGCTCTATAAAAACTTGTTCAAGAGAGCTTGTTTTTCCAGCTGTACATGTTAAGGGTGGTTCCATTCTCACACACGAAAACTTAGGTTAGGTACAAATATCAAAGATTAAAATCAAGTGTATATCTAAAAAAATATGTAATGTTGAAATTCACTTTTTAGTTATTTATAATTAACAAGAAGAATTGTTTGTTTGTTTTTGCATTTATAATGTTCTTACTGTCTTTCTCATGTTTTAGTGAAGGCTGCTTGGAACAAACCGTCCTACTTTGCAGAAAGGCTCCACCTGGCTATGAAGGTAACGTTGGAGAGAAATTCATAAAATGTTGTCCATTTGATCGAATTTGTCAGTGAATATCTGTGTTTCTTATCTGGCCCAATGATCAAAGAGGATAGAACTCTTTTGTTTTTATGGAGATTTTCAAATTACACTTTTTCTGGCCTAAAGGACATCAAGGTGTCAATATCTTGATGAAAATGACTATCAAATCTATATATCACTATATTAAGCAAATCTGTATTTTCACAAATAACTCCAGAATTGGTCTGATTTTGCATTTTAACTAATACCATTATAACTGCATATAAAGTTTGAGGAGTTTAAAGTTCCCTTTCGAAGGGAACTCTACGCTGCGTCCTCTAGAGGGCGCTATGGGAACGCCATCAGCATGACTGGTGTCTGAAACATGAATGAAAAAACCCAATGCACTTGACAATGGCAGGTGGAAGCCTATGACGTAAGCAAATGAGCGACTGCGGGAATAAAAGGGCGCCTGTGGAATACGTCACTCTCTTTTTGTCTTCAGGGGAATTTTGTTTCTGAAGTGTGAGTTTGAAACGTTTAGGAAGTGTGGACACACACACGACCTATGTGTATGTGTGGGGTAAGAGCACGCGTGCTCTGTTCTTGAGGGAACGGAGTGCGTTCATTATGAGCGTTTTTCTTTGAAAAAGCTCTGCTCTCGTCAGTCCCTTTTCTTAAGAGAATTTGGATAATCATCTGCCCCCAGCGGCTCGGGTCCAGCCGTTGCTGAGGCAGCGAGGAGACTGAGATCGTGGGGATCACAGATTGAGCTTGCTGACGAGTTTGAGAGAGGAGTTATGGCTGTTTCTCAATATGCATTCTTCAGCGATCTTGCATCATTAACCGTGTGCGAAACGTGTCTTCCAAGGAAGCCTGGCAGGACCGATCTCCACGAGAACACAATTCCGTTCTTTGCGTTCTTGAAATTGAGAAACAGCCAATATCTCGCGCTGGTCAGCGGCTGACGAGGGTGAACTGCTGGAGTAGGATGATCATTGTCACTTACATCATCTGATCCAGCAGGAAGTGCTCTGTTGGTACAAAATTAGGGTGAGTGTTGTCAGACTTCCTCTCATTAGAGAGTTATGCCAAAGCCTCTGCTCTCCAGAGCTCTGCTTAGGCAGTGATAATGTGTAGGCTTTTTTGAGCCTCACTAACTGTCTCTAGCACGGAGTGTAGTCAGGTATCCTCTCTTTTAGGGGTTATGTTGAGATCTCCACTTTTAAGTGCTCTCCAGGCTTGTAAAATCACCTCAAAAAAAAGTCTAGGGCTGAGTGTTGCTAAGCTTCCTCTCGTTTAACAGAGTCATGCTGCTGAACCCTCCATTCTTCAGAACTCCGTCTTTGGTAGTAATACGAGTGTATAGGCAATTTTCTTTTTGAGCCTTGCTAACTGGCGTTGAGTGCGGCTAGGTCTCCTCTCCCATAGAGTCGTTATAATTAGAGATCGACCGATATATCGTTTTACCGATATTTTTTCAGATATTTAAGCATTTTACCATAATCGGATATCGGTTTTGTAATATCGGATTCACCAATAAATGCCACCATATTGTGGATGTTTTGAGAATTGCGAGCAGGATTGCCATTGCAGCGCATCTGAGAGGAGACAACAACAACGGCGGCGTGCACAGGTACTTGATTTGCTGTAGTTAGTAAACTTTATTTAACATAACAGCCATTAATGCACAAATTGGATGTATTAAATAAATGCCTGATATGCAGCTTGGCTCTAAGAAATAGAGACAAACTCACGGAGTCACGTAAGATAATCTGTCACTCTTTCCCAATAAAGACGTAACTTTACCTGGTTGTAATCATATGCAGCCATGAATGAGCGCATGCTGGAAATAAAAGTGCTGAATTTAAGTCTCTCTCTGTTGTCTATGCTTATCGTTAGTCTCGTGAAGCTGGAGTCACGTAAAAAAATCTGTCAAGTCCTCTCCCAATAAAGATGTAACTTTGCCTGAATTAAATACAGCCATGAATGAGCGCATTAAAAGTGCTGAATTTAAGCATCTCTCTATTGTCTATGCCTATCGTTAGTCTCGTGAAGCTGGAGTCACGTGAAATAATCCGTCAAATCCTCTCCCAATAAAGATGTAACTTTGCCTGAATTAAATAATACAGCCATGAAGGAGGGCATGGTGGAAATAAAAGTGCTGAATTGAATTATCTCTCTGTTGTATACGCTCATCTTAGTCTCGTGAAGCCGCTTTCATATTGCTGTTCACTCAGCGGTTGATGCTCAAGAAATGCTCCAGCACAGCCACTGCTTGTGACTTTTAACAAGATTCACTTGTTTGAAACACGCTAAACTATATTCACATTTACTATATAACCATTATTTCGCCAATAAACATCTAAATAAATACATCTCTATCGAAATTAATTATTTATCTCCGCAAGCGATCGCAGTTTGAGTATAGTTCTGTGTAAATGCATAGATAAACTGTGCTGTCAGCAGACATTTCCTAATTTAGAATAACAATTTTTTTTTATAATTGTGATATAACATGCCAGTTGAGAAATGCAATAAAATACGATGTTTTGTTTGTTATAGCTTATTTCAATATTACAGAGAATATTATTTAGTGAATTAACATTATCCAGTGAATTATTCTTCATTCGCCTATTAAACAGCTTATAAACCTACTAAAACTGTAGTTTAAAATGAAGTTGATATGACTCCTGTCCTTTATTTTCTCCATTTGAAAACATTATTTTGCTTATTATTAATATCAGTTTTGCTGATGGTGCTTTTCGTAAATAAAATGTTTTTATTGTTGTAATTTGAAGATTAAATTTAACATGAAAATGTTAATTTTCAACAGTTTTTTGTTAAGATGACTGAAAGGAGGAAAAACCAAAGTGAAGAATGGACTTTATTACTTTATAACCGTAAATAAATATCGGTTCTGCATATCGGTTATCGGGTACATAAACATGCAAATAATTGGTATTGGTTATAAAAAATCAATATCGGTCGATCATTAGTTATAATAATAAATGTATGTTTATACATTTATAATTTCTACATTTATGTTTCTAAATTTATCAATTATACATTAATAATTTATATAAGTTATGCTGAGACCTCCACTCTTAAGAGTTCCCCTACAAGGATCGAGTGTTGCTAGGCATCCTCTCGTTTAAGAGTCATTCTGCTGAATGAAGTCATTCCGCTCTCCAGAGCTCCTCTTCGACAGCACTATTAGTATGTAGGCTCTATTGTGAGCCTCGCTAGCTGTCTCTAGCCCTGAGTATAGTCATGTCTCCTCTTGCTTTAGAGAGTCGTTATGCTGAGACCTTCACTCTTAAGAGCCCTTCAACTAGGGTTGAGCGTTGTTAGGCTTCCTCTCATTTAGAGAGTTGTCCTGCGGAAGCCTCCTCTCTTCAGAACTCCGTCTCTGGGAGTATGTAGACTCTTTTGAGCCTCACTAGCTGCCTCTGGTGTTGAATGTAGCCAGGTCTCCTCTCACTTTAGAGAGTCGTTATGCTGAGATCTCCACTCTTTAGAGTTCCCCTACCAGGATAAAGCGTTGTTAGTCTCTCTCTCTCTCTATTTCACAATTTAGTGAGTTATTTCTGTGGTCTCCGCTCTCCAGGGCTCCGCTTAGGCAGCACTATTAATATGTAGGCTCTATTGTGAGCCTTGCTAGCTGTCTCTAGCGCTGAGTGTAATCAGGTCTCCTCTTTTTACAGAGTCGTTATGCTGAGACCTCCACTCTCAAGAGTTCTCCTACCTGGATCGAGTGTTGCTAGGCTTCCTCTCGTTTAAGAGAGTCATTCTGCTGAGCCCTCCGCTCTCCAGAGCTCCGCTTAAGCAGCACTACTAATATGTAGGCTCTATTGTGAGCCTCGCTAGCTGTATGTTGTGTATTAATAGTGTATTAATTGTGCAGCCAGGTCTCCTCTCATTTTGAGAGAGTTGTTATGCTGAGACCTACACTCTTAACAGCTCTTCAACTAGGGTTGACTGTTGTCAGGCTTCTCGTTTTAGAGTCATCCTGCTGAAGTCTCCTCTCTTCAGAACTCCATCTTCGGCAGTAATAGGAGTATGTAGGCTCTTTTGAGTCTCACTATCTGCCTCTGGTGTTGAGTGTTGCTAGGTCTCCTCTCACTTTAGGGAGTCGTTATGCTGAGACATCCACTCTTAAGAGTTCCCCTACCAGGATCGAGTGTTGCTAGGCTTACACTCGGTTAAGAGGGTGATTTTTCTGAAGCCTCTGCTCTCCAGAGCTCCGTTTGGCAGTATTAATGTGTAGGCTCTTTCTTCTGAGCCTCACTAACTCTCTCCAGTGTTGAGTGTAGCTAGGTCTCCTCTCAGTCTAGAGAGTCGCTTTCCTGAGACCTACACTCTGAGAGCCATTCTCTGGTGAGCTAGTCTATGACGACGAGCTTTGAGCTTGCCTGCAGGGAGGTTTTGGCTCTAGATCTGCTGGGCAGGGATGATGTTCCTTGAGTCTGTGGCTTAGGAATCTAGCTATTCGGACACTCATCCCTCAGCAGGGTGATGTTGGTATAGCGCTCCCATAGCACCCTCTAGAGGACGCAGTGTAGAGTTCCCTTTCGAAAGGGAACGTCTCAGGTTACACATGTAACCATGATTCCCTGAGAATGCCATGCTTCGGGCATTCCCGAACGCATGTCTGCGTCCCCTTTGAAAAAAGAGAATGACGTGTTCCACAGGCGCCCTTTTATTCCCGCAGTCGCTCATTTGCTTACGTCATAGGCTTCCACCTGCCAATGACAAGTGCATTGGGTTTTTTCATTCATGCTTCAGGCACCGGTCACACTGAAGGCGTTCCCATAGCGCCCTCTAGAGGATGCAGTGTCTTGTTCCCTATTCTCAGAGAACCATGGTTACATGTGTAGCCTGAGGCGTTTTCTTTGGTACAAGTGCTAGCATATCCTATTATTAACAAATGGACTAACAAAAATTCAGACCAACAGAATTCAGTCACATCATCAAATCAGTTAAACTGTAATATGGACTTGCTTTACAGGGATTGGGAACCACCACTGACACGTTGACTAGAATCATTGTGAGTCGTTCAGAAATCGACCTGCTGAAAATCATGCAAGAGTACAAGAAGATGTATGGCAAAAGCCTTCAGGAAGATCTTCTGGTGAGTCTACGTAACTCATAATAGGCGATCTAAAAAGCTTTTGAATTTAATTTCTCATTTTTAGATGACTCTTATTTAAAACCTCAATGAAAAGTGGCTTATGTGTTTTTACAGAAAGAAACAAGTGGAGATTATGAGAAGATCGTTCTGGGTATCTGTGGGGCTCCGTAGACAACAATAAATATCTTTATTCAAGTGGATCACGCTAAACACATCTGTTCATTAAATGGGTGTATTCATGACCCGTGTAAACACCTAATCTCCTCAGGGTGTGTCTCTTTAGGAGTGTTTCATTAAAACTCTTTGTGCAACTCATTGTGCAATAGTTTTTCTTTGACCAGTACACTCAAAAGCATGTGGTTTAAGTGTTTCAGGATACTTTAAAGTAACATTAATAATTAGTTGAGAATAAACTTCTACATCTACAGTTCTATATTTGTGCAAATAAGCTGTATGATTCTCAAAGTTTTGTGACATTTGAATGTACACTGTAAACCGAAAACATACTGTTGTTTCCAAGGAGCTATTTCTTCCTGATCTGATCACGTATTTTGGTGTAATTCAATGCATTGAGGTTTATTCTTGATATTGATCATTTCTTGAGTTAATGTGAATAAAACAAATAAATTCAGAAACACATTTGTAAATTACCTGAAGGTAATTATAGTCATACACAATGAAGACATCAACATAAATAAACATAAAACCAAATATCATAAAATGAATGATGACAAATAATGAAATAGAATAATACAAATAAGTATGCAGCAAGCAAATAATTGAAAAAAGCACACTGATTATGCACAATGCTGTGTAATATAATTTCATGAATAGACATTAGGCCTATTATCTTGGACTGTGTGTCCCGTGTTTCTTGTTTGCTGTGCGAGCACACAGTGCACCTGTAGAAACTGATAGGACTGTAATTGGAGAAGATGTGCCACAGGCAACAGATGCAGCGGAGCCATCACAGTGGAGTAGCGTTAACACAGTCAAACTAGGTCCTTTAGGAACTTTTTTTTTTTACAATCATTTGACAGTTCAGTCTGTTGTAGATAATGTCAAGCCACCTTTTAATGAGAATTTTTCAATGAGAAGTGTCATCAGACCAACATTTCTGCATGAAGCAGAGAGCATAACCATCTGAAGATGTCTCCTACAGCACTTTTTCCATATGCATTTTTACTTGGGATTGGACTGCAGTGTGTCCAGACAAAAATCTACACAAACCGCTGGGCGGTTAAAATAACTGGAGGTCCTGATGCTGCTGAACTTATAGCAGGAAAGTACAGATTTGTGAACATGGGCCAGGTAAGTAATTGACAGAAATGTATTGCCCGTTAAGTATGTTTCGTTTGGTAACATCTGATAAAAGCTAAACAGTCTCACTTTTCACAATATAAACTGGTATTATCTTTTTTGTTTTTTACTTTGAATGTATTATTTAAAATGTGTGTTTTCTTTATTGAAATGCTTATTATATATCTCAAAGGCTTTATCAAAATAGATAGTATGCTTTTGTGTTCTCCTGTTTTCTGTATGATCCCAAAATTGTAATTGGCAACTACGGTATTCATTATGATACAGTGATGGTCACAGTTGTTAATGCCATGGTACTTTGAAAAGCATGACATTTTATTCAAGTCAAGCTTGATTTACTGTCATTGAAAGTTGGAGAGGATGTTTCACCAGGTCCAGTTACTGCTAGAATTAAACTTCATAGACCTACTCATTCTTATGAACTCATTCTGTGTAAACACAAACTCTAGTCCTTCCTAGAATTAGTTTTCTTTCAAATTAGTCTTTCATTCTTGCTGAGCCCATGTCTCTGGGTCACTGACTCTTGTATAATAAATGTGTTTAACCATGCAAGACGAGCTCCCAACCTCCATGGCATCTTATACCATACTTCAGTTAGTTAACCAACAGGCACACTTTCTTTTGTCTCCTAGAAGAGAAAATAAATAAGGAAATTACAGTGCAAAAACATTTTAGATGTGATTTTAACTTAATTTAATATTTGAGGTTTACAATAAGTAAAAAAGGTACAAAGGGGTGCATATATAAGAATGCAATTGAAGTAATCCAAATGATGCAACTACTGTATATTTGACCCACAGTGTAAAACTGTGTAAAATGTAAAACTGTCAATATACACACTCCTGTTCAAAACGTTGGAGTCAGTAAGACTTTTATTTATTTATTTATATGTTTTTACATTATTCTTATTTTTTCTCTACTTTTATTAAGCAAGTGCACATTAACTTGATCAAAAGTGATAGTATATATAATTCCATAAAGTTACAAAAAAGTTCTGTTTCAGAGAACTTTTTATTTATCAGAGAAACCTGAAAAATAAAGGCATCATGGTTTCTACAAAAAAAATATTAAGCAGCACCACTTTTTTCAACATTGAATATATATGAAGAAAATGCACCAAAATTAGCATATTCATTTCTAAACGAATAAGTGACACTTGAGACTGTAGCCATTGACAGAAATACATTTAAAAATATATTAATATGATTACATAATTTATCAAAATTATGTAATTGCACATATATACACTGCCTTGCGAATGTATTCATACCTCTTCCTTTTTTCACATTTTGTTATGTTGCTGCTTTATGTTTGTTTATGTTTGCTTTAAATTACTTTTTCCCCCACATCAATCTACACTTCATACACCATAATGGAAAAGCAAAAAATAAAAAAAATTAAAAATACAATAAAAAATGTTTAGCTCAGGAGCATTCATATTGCTTGTAGATGTTACTACACTTTGAGTGAAGTTAACCTGTGGCTAATTCAATTGAATGGGCATGATTTGGAAAGGCACACGTCTTATTAAAAGGTCTAACAGCTGAATATTGAAGTGAAAACCAAGCCATGAGGTCAAAAAATTGCCTGTAGAACTCAGAAACAGGATTGCATCAAGCCACACATCTGGGGAAGAGTTCAGAAGAGTTCAGTTTCATTGAAGGTTCACGGAAGCATGTAGTCTCCGTTAGCCTTAATGGAAGAAGTATGAAACAACCAGGACTCTACCTAGAGCTGGCCTGCTGGACAAACTTAGCAAATTAGTGGAGAATGGCTTTAGTTGGAGTGGTGATCAAGAAGCTGATGGTCACTCTAGTTGAGCTCCATGATCATATATGGAGATAGGAGAAACCTACAGAAGGACAAACATTGCTGCAACACTCCACAGATCTTGGCTTTATGAAAAGACTCTATCCTCTCCTCAGCGAAGACACATGAAAACACACTTGGAATTTTCAAAAAAGCACCTAAAGGACCCTCAGTCTGCGAGAAACAAGACTCTCTAGTCTGATGAACCTCAATTCCAAGCATCATGTTTGAAGGAAACCAGCTCTGCTCATCACCTGCAGAGTACCATCCCAAAAGTAAAGTGTGCTGGTAGCAGGCTCATGCTGTGGGGCTGTTTTCCAGCAGCAGGGACTGAGGGACTCATCAGAATAGAAGAAAAGCTCAATGCACCAAAAAAAATTAGATAGCTTAATGAAAACCCATTCAGAACCTCAGACTGGGCAGAAGGTTCAACTTCCAACAGGACAATGACCCTGTACATAGCAAAAGTGGCTTACAGACAACTCTGTAAATGTCCTTGAGTGGCCCAGCCACAGCCTGAGCTTGAACCCAATCAAATATTTCTGGAGAAACCTGAAAATGTGCGTCTGCCCCATCCAACCTGACACAGTTTGAGACGTGAAGAGATGAGGAGAGGAATGGCAGATAATTGACAAACGCTAATGTGCGAAGCTTGTCGCATCATACCCAAAAATACTTGAGGCTGTAAAGGTGCTTCAGCTTTATACTGAGTTAAGGGTATGAATATTTATGCAATGTACTTATTTCAGTTCTTTTATTTTTGTGACATTTAATTTTTCTGTTTTTGCTTTGTCATTATGATGTATGGAGTGTAGATGGTTGTGGAAACATTTAAAGCAGTTTAACATAAGGAAGCATCATAACAAAACGTGAAAAAAATGAAGGGTATGAATACTTTCGCAAGGCACTATATATTATTAATTAATTAATTATATATATATATATATATATATATGAAATAAAATGTATTTTGAAATTAGGCATTTTAAATTGTAAGAATATTTCACAATATTACTGTTTTTACTGTATTTTGATCAAATAAATGCCTTGATAAGAATAAGATACTTTTTTTTTTTACAAACAAAATATATATTAATAAATATATAGATTTCTGAAAATGCTGTCATTTCTGAAAATACTGAAAATGTATTACTTTTAGGCCAGATTGAATTCCGGTTCGATTAGACAGTTTATTTTGCTTTGTCTAATTGCTAGCATGTAAGATGCTGACTTCCTCAACTCAGTCAAATGAAATGTGTAACTGCCATCCACAGCGGGGCTGTTTAGTTCCAGTTAAATCTGGTATGGCTTCGGCCAACATCATAATGTCAAGGCACAGGGTGTCAAAGAGTAACCAGCAGCCAAAGTTTAAGCTCAGCTGAATCGTGCAGTGCTAGCTCAGGTTGCCTCTGATGGTAAGTCTATCAGCGGTGTAGGATAACCTTTTTGTTGTTTCAAAGGCATACGTCAGGGATGAATACATAATTTATACCTCTGTCAGGCACACTTCAGCAGCGGCTGTATATACAAAACACAATCTTCTTCCTCTTGTGCCGCTGCAGATTGGTGGGCTAGTGGACCATTACCAGTTCCAGCACAGTGGAATCATCAAACGGTCCACAATTAAAAGCAGAGGAAACCACAGTCTCATCGCCACAGAGACCAAGGTACAAGGATCATATACCTTCAGTCACTGATATACCACTGAATAGTTAATAAGTTAGACTACACCACCCTATAAACACCACGTACACTTACCAAAACAGATTAAGACGGTACACCAAACCACACGGATGCTTCCTTAAACTTGCCAAAAACTAAATGAGACATTGATAATGGCTCTCAATGAATAATTCATTTAATTCACTGTAGTTTGTGAAGCATGTTATGTATTCAGCAGCACATCACAAATATGTTCTAATGCTAAAGGTGGAGTGGATCGAGCAACAGATGGTTCAGAAGAGAGTAAAAAGAACCGACACAATGGACCAAACACACGCCGCCAACTTCAATGACCCTAAATGGGACAGCATGTGGTATATTGTTAGTATCCAACACATTACAATCAGAAATGTTATATTCAGTTAAAATACATTATTAAATTGAACATATTATTTCTATAAAATGTGTTATATTATATTGAAATATCCCTTGCAAACTTTTAAAAAGAGTACCTTTTATGGAAATAATATAGTTAGTAAAACGCACAAAAATGTTTATATTTCTGTTCCATAGCACTGTGATCACAACTGCTTGACCGACATGAACATCCAGGCCGCCTGGCGCAGGGGCTACACTGGGAAAGGGGTTGTTGTTTCCATTCTGGATGACGGTATAGAAAGACAGCATCCAGATCTAAAACAGAACTATGTAAGTTCATGAAACAAAAAATGAGATATCATAAATAAATCTCAGGAACTAAAATGTAAATAAATTGACCTTAAATCATTAAGGTATTTAAGGTTTTAAAGCCGTTGGCATATTTTAGAGAGAAGGGTGTCTGATATAATCTGATATACTGTATGTGTATTATATACATTATTATATGTACTAAAAAATCTAAATATTATCCATTGACAAACCTGGTGGTTTATTTTCTAGTAATCAGCCAAGTTGAAATTGTTACTTGTCAATGATCTCAAATACTGTGTAAATATTCAGCAAGACCCCTATATTGGTCTGTCACATTTTTTTTAAAGATTTAAACTTGTGAGTGGGATATGAAAAATACGAAGGACTATTAATATGTTGTCTATATGCTAACAGATGTTATTAAAGGGATAGTTCACCCAAAATGGAAAATTATGTCATTGTTTACTCACCCTCACCTTATTCCACACCTGTATGATTGTTTTTCAGGTTTGAACACAAAAGAAAATATTCTGAAGAATACTGGTAACCAAACAGTTGATGGTAGCCATTGACTTCCATAGTGTGGTTAGGGGGTTGGATATGGAAGTCAGTGGCTACTGTTAATGGAACTGTTTGTTTCTTCAAAAAGAACCAAATTATTCAAAATATCTTATTTTGTGTTCATCAGAAGCAAGAAACTCATACAGGTTTGGAGCAAGTGAAGAGTGGAAATGATGACAGAATGTTCATTTTGGGGCAAACTGTCTCTTTAATGTGTCGTTCTATCTTTCTAAGGATGCACGTGCCAGCTATGATGTTAACGGCAATGATCCCGATCCAACACCACGTTATGATGCAACCAATGAAAATAAGTCAGTCCATTTCCCTCTCACTCACTCTCCAATGTTTTGATTTTAAAATGCATTTTAAAATTGCATTAAGTGCTCCAGACAAGTTGAAGTTTTATTTTCTTTGCGATTTCACAAAAAGGCATGGGACAAGATGTGCTGGTGTGGTGGCTGCCTCTGCAAACAATTCCCTCTGCATTGTCGGAATTGCCTACAATGCAAAAATTGGGGGTGAGTTATCAGAAGTGTTTGTTTATGTTTGCATACATGTCTCTATGGCTATGTTTGGTATACTGCCTGTTGTTATGCTTCATGCAACAATAAATAGTTGCTATAAGCAGTATTTAATATTATTGATATCTATGAAGCTGTGTTTCCTCATTTCTCTTCCCTGCACATGTAGGTGTGCGCATGCTGGACGGCGATATGACTGATATGGTGGAAGCCCAATCCCTCAGTCTAAAACAGCAGTATATTGACATCTACAGCTCCAGCTGGGGTCCAGATGATGATGGCAGAACGGTAGATGGCCCCGGCCCTCTTGCAAGGCTCGCTCTGGAAAATGGCATCCGCAAAGTTAGTGTGTGTTTGTGTGTCTATGATGTGCAGTTTCAGTCAAAACCAGACTTTACAAGACCCAAAGACCAATACTCCCTTTGACCAGTTGTGGAAAGTACTGAAGTATTTTTACTTTGCTGCACTTAAACCTACATGTAACTTTAGGCCATTGGAGTTTTACTTTAGATTAAGTTATTTGCAGAGGAACGTTGTTTTTGTAAATGCATCATTTGTGCTTCAGCTCTGCTGTTCTATGCGGATGAATCTTACGAGTACTGGAGTGCAGTTTGTTCCGTCAATTTTAGACCATTTGTCAAATTTCTTCCCTCATTTCAATTAAGTCATTGCCATCACAATTAAAACAAGGAATGGTGCAATGTACTTAAGTTTGTGTATTATTCAATATTTAAATGTAATTAATACATACAAATTGAAACAGCCATGTAATTTAATTAATGCACATTTTTATATTGGTCTAATAGAACAATTATTGTTTTTTTTCCTCTTTTGTTTTCTCTTTTTTTTCTTTTATGATGAGAATAAACATTATGTATAGTAATTTATAGTAAGTGACTAAGTAACTAAATTAAACATTGACTAACAAAATGTTTAGTTTTATTGTGAAAATTCTAATTTCATATTGTAGCTTACATAGTGTCGCTTTTTTATGATGAAATAAAGTTGTAAAAGCCAAAAAATGTACCTGCATTAAGAAACATAAGTGTCTTATGTCTAAAGAAAATATATTAAGTACATGGTCTTTATAATTAATATTATTTTTAGTTAAATGTTTTTGTTTTTGGCAACAATTAAATATATTTTGCTATTATATAAAAAAATACAGGTTTGAACCAAACCATAACTATAATTTGAGAAAAACTAATACATTTGAATGTATAAGGGCTACCACCTGACATACAAAAGTCTCCTGTTCATTTTTACCTTGTGTCCTTACATATTTTTTTATTTTTTAATGAGCAATTCCTTTAATGTTGAAATTACTAATAACTAAACAGTAATCATCCATGAATTGTTCTTTGTTTCTCAGGGCAGAAAGGGCCGTGGCTCCATCTTTGTGTGGGCATCAGGAAATGGTGGGCAGAGTCAAGACCACTGTTCATGTGACGGTTACACCAACAGCATTTACACCATCTCAGTAAGCAGCACCACTCAGAGCGGCAGAAAGCCGTGGTACCTGGAGGAGTGCTCCTCTACTTTGGCCACAACTT
The DNA here is from genome assembly GCA_027422405.1 of Ptychobarbus kaznakovi. Classification (NCBI taxonomy): domain Eukaryota; kingdom Metazoa; phylum Chordata; class Actinopteri; order Cypriniformes; family Cyprinidae; genus Ptychobarbus; species Ptychobarbus kaznakovi. The sequence goes on from CM049797.1 coordinate 12,314,762, forward strand.
ACAGCAGTGGAGACAGTCACAGCTTAGGCGTTGTGAGTCACTCAGTGTGTATTTGTTTGATTCTATGTCAGAAATTGTTGTTTTTTTCTCACCGGCTCCATTCATTCGTATGTTTTCAGGTGACAACAGATTTAAAGCAGCGTTGCACTGATAAGCACTCTGGCACTTCAGCATCAGCCCCCATGGCTGCAGGAATCATCGCCCTCACGCTGGAGGCAAAGTAAGCAGTTATGGTTTATTTGTGCTCTTTCTGTTAAATGTGATCATCTGTCAAGTGCTTTGTGGTCAAATATTTGCTCATGGGATCTAAGTTTCACATTCAGGTCTTATTGAACCAATCACACTGTAGGATAAAATATTTAGTGCCATCCCTGTTGAGCATGTGATGAATAAACTCATTCGTTGTTTTTCATGCTCAGTCCAGCTCTGACTTGGAGAGACGTTCAGCACATTGTGGTGAAAACTTCACGCCGTGGTCACCTGAGTGCTTCAGACTGGCAAAGCAATGGAGCTGGATATGATGGTAAAATGAGCCTGGAAATGCCACTTATAATATATTATTCAACATGTATTTAATTTAGCTTAAAAACTAATCATAGTAAAAAAAAGCATGAAAGCACATTGTCCTTTGAGAAAAAAATTAATACAGTATAATAAAATTATAATACAATCCATTATCACATCATCATCAAGATTACACACCTGATCTAATTTATATATCTTGACTACTGTACTACTTCTAAAACATATTCACCCCCATTCTTCTAATACATGTATACTGAAATCAATAGAAAAATAAACATACATATTATATACTGTACATATATTAAATATAGTTTTGGAACCGGATGGTGTAGTTAAAGCATCTACTAACAGGGGCTCCACAGCATACTTTTATATAGTAAAAAGTATATAGTATACGGTACATACTTTTAGTAGTACATACAGAGTACATACCTTTATGCAGTCATCAATCATTGAATATGCAATTGCATGGGAAATAAAGCATGGTTTCATTGGCAGTGTGTAATAAACTGTTTCATCATTGGCTGTTGCACAGTTAGTCACCTTTATGGGTTTGGTTTGATGGATGCTGAAGCCATGGTGAAGGAAGCAGAGACCTGGAAGCAGGTTCCTCCTCAACATATGTGTGAGGAAAACAAAGTCCAGACTGCCAGGTAACTGTTTGCCCATAACCTTTATGCTTTATCACGGTGCAAGTACCGTGGTGGTACCATGGTTTAGTCACTATGGCACTGATTCTCAAAGTGGTACGCAGAGGTATCACTGAATTAAATATAAATTAATGTTAAAACACTTTTAAAAAGTTTGCAAGGTGGCTAAATTATGCCTATCTTACCGTACATTTTTATATTGACATTTTAGTACAGTACAGTACAGTTTTATTTTTACTTTTTAAGTCCAGTACAGTTTTTATTTAACTTTTAGGGACAGTACAGTTAAAATGAATCATTTAAGTTTTTTTATTTACCTGTATGTAAGCGCAGTGCAGTGTTAATGTTCAAACTGTGTATTTACAATGTTAAAGTGGCCGACAATAATAAATATTCTTATTAAGAATAAATCTGCCTCGTTTTTTAACTGTGCGTAGCTGTAGCTGAATAATTAGGCCTACTACGCTACTGTATTTTAATATTGGTCATTATGGTGGTAATTGGAGAGCTAAATATTTTCTGAGGTGGTACTTGGTGTAAAAAGTCTGAGAACCAGTGTACTATGGTACTGAATTACCATATTCTTATATCATACCATATTTACATGGTCCTCGAAAATATGTCAAAGAATATCATAGTAATGCCATGGTATTTTTTGTCTGCATTTATGTATCTCAGGATCATCAGTGCAGAGAGGGTGTTGAGGTCAGTGTTTAAGTCCTCAGGCTGCTCTTCTCAGCGTCTGCAGCGGGTGGTTTATCTGGAGCATGTGGTTGTACGTGTCACAATCACACATCCTCACCGTGGAGACCTGTCGATCACACTGACATCACCCGCTGGAACCAGATCTCAGCTTCTCACAAACAGGTACAAATATACTGAGCCAGTTCAGATGGGCTGGAATTAAAATAATAACTGTATTTATTGAAAAACAGTACACGATTCACCCGTCAAAGCCTACTATATCATATTTGATGAAATTCTCTAAATTATTATTTGTTTAGCAAGTAAAAGGCCTTTTAGTAGAATAAAAAAAAATGTCCACCTTCAGCCCATGGTTAACATTACTTTTTACAATGAAACTTGTTATGGATTTTTATAAAGTAAATGCAAGAATAAATTGTGCATTGTTTGTAATAGTTCAAGATAAACACTTACTGGACTGAAGCAACTTAGGTTTACCTAAGTTTAAATACGTACTTTTTAAAAAACAAAGTCTTGTTAAAATGAGTATAAAATATGATAGATCAGGCTTTTGATGTGTGCTTATTTATGCATTTCTCATTCATAAAATCTAAACATAATAAAAACTACAGTGCAGCGAACATAAAACTAAGCATTTAAATCTCGTCTAACTTAGACATACAGTATTATTGGGAGACATAGAGTGACAACTAATATTTACAGTATACACATTTAGTCTGTTATCCTGTTATAAATATTTCATTGATTTACATTACAAGCTATCAGAATTTCATCTTACTTGGCCATTTAAATATCAGAAAGTTCACCAAATGCAAATTTTTCCCACTAATTCTTTGGGATTACATGGTGCTATTTCATTTCAGACCGAATGACCACACCAGTGAGGGTTTCCTAAAGTGGGAATTCATGACGACTCACTGCTGGGGTGAAAGACCAGCAGGAGACTGGATCCTGGACATCAGAGACTCGCCATCTCCACGGAGAAACAGCCGATTACAGGGTGCCCACACTCTAAACAAAAATGGTGCTACATAGCACTAAAAGTGGTTCATTGGCCTGAAAATAATCAAAGGGGAACCACTTTAAGTGCTATATTGCACCTATATTTAAAGGTGCTATACAGCACCTTTGTCAAATGGTGCTATGAGAACCATAAGAGGAACCCCATTCTCCTCCGTTGATTTTAGATATGTTACTCCACTCTCATATGTTTGCTATGAATGGGAATTTACCACAATGGCTACAAAAGCTGTTTTGAATCACTTTTATGCTTTGTTGAGGTCAAAAAGTCTTGTGTGGGAGCCCTGGAATATTTCCTTATTGGGGCAAAAATGTTGAGAACAACATTATATTCAGGAAATACTCTCTATTTTGACCAGGTGCTTAATTATTATTATTTTTTTTTTAAATGGAAGTGTTGCTATATAGCATTTATAGCACCTTAACAACCCCAAAGAACCACTGAACAACCATACTGGACTTAACAGGTTTTTAATATGGTAACGGTGCTACAATATATAGCACCTCAACCACCCCAAAGAACCGCTAAAGAATCTGTGTGTGTGTGTGTGTGTGTGTGTGTGTGTGTGTGTGTGTGTGTGTGTGTGTGTGTGTGTGTGTGTGTGTGTGTGTGTGTGTGTGTGTGTGTGTGTGTGTGTGTGTGTGTGTGTGTGTGTGTGTGTGTGTGTGTGTGTGTGTGTGTGTGTGTGTGTGTGTGTGTGTGTGTGTGTGTGCGTGCATGTTTATGTGGTTTATGAGGACACAAATTTGTATAATGACATGGGTATGACATAGGTATTACAAGGAGAAGGTGATTTATGAGGACATTTTCAGTGTCCCCATAATTTAAAACGCTTATAAATCATACAGAGTGACTTTTTTTGAGGGAAAATAGAAATGCACCGTCTCCTGTGAGGGCTAAGTTTAGGTGTAGGGTAGGTGTAGGGCAATAGCACATACGGTTTGTACAGTATAAAAACCATTACGCCTATGGAAAGTCCCCGTAAACCATAAAAATCAACATGTGTGCGTGCGTGCGTGCGTGCGTGCGTGCATGTGTGTGTGTGCATGCGCCACCTAGTAACTCTATACTATATGATTACAATATCCATGTAATACCATGTAATGGTACTCTAAATTCAAGATACTTCAAAGTATTCAATGTATATTGCGGTAACATCCATGGTATATGTACAAAAAGTCAAGTACACCTGCCATAGAATGTACAGTAAAATGTTTTTCCTTCTTTGTTGTTTACATTAGGGAAACTGGTAGAATGGTCCCTGGTGCTTTATGGGACATCCACACATCCATACATTAGACATGAGCAGCCCCGCTCAGCCCAGCTGCTCTCTGAAGACGACACCACAGAGGAGTACAATGGTGATTTACCTTTATAAACCAAAAAAAATTACATAACATCATTTAAATAAAATAAAAAAATATATAATATACTGTGGAAACTTAATTTAATAAAAACCTAATGGCTTCTGCAAATGCCTTTTAAGCCATAATTCAAAGACTTTTTACTAACTGGGTAACGATGGTTGGATTTTTAATGGATGTCAGTCAGTACCTTTGATTTGTTTTTTGAAAAGTGTACTTGTGCTATTTTTCTGTAAAATAAATGCCACTTGTTTATATATATTATTTTCTAATGCAATGACATTTAGCTTATATATTTTAATATTAATTTTAATATTTTCTGATTATCATAATCAAAGTGCATGTAAAGTAATAATACAAATATGCTAAAGTGTACTTTGGTCAAAAGGACATTTCTTGGGGCTATTGTACATATATAATTATTTTGTATTTGGGAATAACTTTTAATTTTCCCTCTCTTCTATATAAGGCTCTTGCGATCCAGAATGCAGCGAGGATGGTTGTGAAGGACCTGGACCCCATCAATGTATTTCCTGCTTGCACTTTTTCCTAAAGTTTAAAAATAACACAAGGTACGAAAATTGTACTTATGTACTCTCTCTCTCTCTCTCTCTCTCTCTCTCTCTCTCTCTCTCTCTCTCTCTCTCTCTCTCTCTCTCTCACACACACACTCACACACACACACTGTCTCTCTCTCCTTCACAAGGTTTTTGATAATATTACTTCTACTCTTTTTTCAGGACCTGTGTGTCCGAGTGTCCGAGTGGGTACTGGGGCGATAAGAAGAGGTGTAAAAAGTGTTACTCCTCCTGCAAGTCATGTTTGGGCAGCCGCAGTGATCAGTGCACAGCCTGTAAGTCTGGATTTCATCTGAATGAGGAAAAGAACAACTGTGTGACCAACTGTGAGGATGGCTACTATCTTTACCACGGTAAGAGTGATGGCACCAAAATAAGCACTTACTTGTTTACTCAAAGGAAATATTTCTAAAAATAAAGGTTCTTTATTGACATCTGTGGTTCCTTAAACAATATTTGATGTCAATGAATCCTTTCCACTGCACAAAATGTTTGTTTTTTTGTTTATAGACAATAAATGTAAAGCCCCAGCCACAAGATCGCAACATCGGTGTTGACATACCTTTGGCTAATTTTGTGTTGTTAATGTTTTTGCCATGCAGAGGAAAACGTGTGTAGGAAGTGTAATATTGAGAACTGTATGAAATGCACCTCAGCCTCCATTTGCACGGCGTGCTCTGAAGGCACAAGGTGATAGATTTAAATAAAATATTTACATTTCATGACAAAATTTAGCATTTAGGAAGTCTTTTCATTGTAATGAAAGATGACTTTCCCTTTCAGTCTGGTGGGGAACAGATGTCAGAAGAGTTGTGAGGTGGGCCGTTACTACAGTGAGCCGGAGGACTCATGTGAGCCCTGCCACCCAGCCTGTGCTACATGCGCTGGTACAATCCACAAAAATACAATACAATGTCAATGATATCCCACCAAATGTATTCAGATCAACATGCCTGAGTCCAACCCTTGTTGGACCCCCAACAATCTCCACAACAATATTCAAAGACTTCATAGATTTAGTTTTGTTTTCAAAACTTGTTTTAATATATTATTTTAAATTACTTCTAGTTTATTTCGGTAAATACGTATTTACATTCCAAGATTCCATAAGTTATTAATATTCTTTAGGGTTACCACTCTTTTTAACTAATTCATTTGCATGACTTTTCCAGTTGATTGTGATTTAATGGATAAGGAAATATATTTTTGTTTTAACATTTTATTTACTTAACTTCTCCAGGTCTACAAATCATACTTTTAAAAATAGGCTTCCTCATATCCCAGGTGAAAAACAAGTACACTTCCATAATGTACTTAAAGTGCTCTATTTTCGTGCACCAATTTTGTATTTAATATACTAAAAATTATTCTTTAATCAGTACTTCTTAAGATAAATTTAGGATCATCTAAGTGTACACAACTGTGCTATTTTGGAACACCATGAATGCGAACTAAAATGCACTTTTAACATACTATCTCTGTATTTGAACCATCTTTCATTAGAAAGTACAAGTGTACTACAAGTGGTAATTAAATATATTTTTTAAATACAAGTATGTTAAAAGTAATTTAGGTTCATATTTATCCAAAATAGCACAAGTTGAGTGACTTAAGTTTATCTTAAGTTTATCTTAAGAAGTATTAAAGAATTGTTTTTAGTGAGTGTACTTTTTTCCACCTGGGATAATATATCTAGGTTTTCCAAGACAGCAGCAACCCTGGTTCTTCGAAGGAAATAAACAGATGTTTTAGCTTATTTAAATGCTTTTTAGCTCAAAGCGCTATGGCCTGGGCTCTGAATGGAGTGGAGAGCACCTTGGGTACATAACCCAACCTTGGTTTCAGGACGATCTTGGAGTCGTTAGGTCCGAATTCCAGGCAAGCAGGGTTGATGGAGAGGGCCTGTAGGTCTTCTACTTGCTTAACTGACGCCAGTGCTAACAGCAGGGCGGTTTTAAACGAGAGGGATCTGAGGTACGTGGACTGCAATGGTTCAAATAGGGGGCTTTTCAAGGCCCTTAGTACGGTTGGTAAGTCCCAAGGTGGAACTGTACGAGGACGCGGGGGTTAATTCTCCTTGCGCCTCGTAAAAACTGGACCACCGCCCTATTCCTGCCCACCGATCAGCCAGCAATAGGGGCATGGAAAGCCGCTATGGCTGCTGCGTAAACCTTAATGGTGGATGAGGAACGCTGTTTATCCAGCATCTCCTACAGAAATGAAAGATCCACTGATACATCAGAGGTGACCGGATCTAAGTCGCGGTCTTGACACCAAGCCGAGAAAATAGACCATTTCAGAGCATAGAGGCGTCTGGTAGACGGGGCTCTAGCTTCTGCCATAGTGCTTAGGACACGCTCTGGGAGGTCAAAAGGCTCCCGTTGAGCGGCCACACTTGCAGGGCCCAAAACTCGGGCCGTGGATGCCATAGCGTGCCGTTCGCTTGAGAGAGGAGGTCTCAAGGGGATTGGCCACAGGGCTGCTTCGAGCAGCTGGAATAACTCTGACACCCACGGCTGGTTCCTCCAGAGGGGAGCTATTAGAAAAAGCTTGTGCCGTTGTTCTCTAACTCGCCTGAGTACCTGCGGTAGCAGAGCAATTGGAGGGAAAGCATAGAGTGGGAGACTGGGCCTCTCCAACGCAGTACGAGTGAAATATCGTATATAATATCGTAATATCTTAAATATGTAATACCGTAATATCGTAAATACCGTAAATACAGTAAATATGAAACAATGTCTTTGAAAAAAACACAGTTAATTAAAAAAATAAACTCAAAAAGAAATGAAAAAGTTATCAAAAAAGCATGTATTCTCTTCTGTGTCCTAAACCCCTGAAACATTGATGTCTCATATTTTACAGAAGTCAATGTAGTTTTGTAAGGGAATCCATCAAATCTGTATGTGTGTGTAAATATTCAGATGTAACTCCCTTTGTAATCATTAACATTTTCACAAGCAACTGTAATTGAATTACAGATTTTTTCTCAGTAACTGTAACGGATTACAGTTTTATTTTGTAATTCAATTACATAATTATGTTAGGCTATATGTATAGTTACTCCCCAACACTGTGTACCAACAATAGACTTTATTTTATTTATTTATAATTATTTCGTTTAAATATCACATTGTACTATCAAGCAAGTAATTCTACTCTCTTAAAAATAAAGGTGCTTCACGATGCCAACCTTTTTTATCTAAATTATTCCATAAAGATCCTTTAGCATCTGAAGAACCTTTCTGTTTAACAAAAGGTTCTTTGTGGTTAAAGAAGGTTCTTCAGGTTATAAAAAGGTGAGAAAGAGATGGTTCTTTAAAGAACCTTTGACTGAATGGTTCTTTGTATAACCAAAAATGGTTCTTCTATGGCATTTCTGTGAAGAACCTTTTAAGCACCTTTATTTTTAGTGTGTATTATACATATCATCATTAAGATTTGGTTCAGAATTCCAATAGGAATCCTGTACATGATCTTGTGACTATGACATTTTTTGTCTTTAACTGAGTTTGCATTTGTGTCGATGTGAAAGGATCGTGTCTTTTCTACAGCTGCAGGTCTAGAGTCATGTAATCGCTGTGCTGAAGGCTACTTGATGGAGAACTGGAGTTGTGTGTCCTCCTGCAGTCAAGGTTTCTACGCTGTTCAACCGAACTCTGACAGCGCAGACACTCAGAGCACCTGTAAAAGGTGTGTGCTACAACCTCTCATCCTTTCAGCATTCATCATAATTTCCTATACATTGATTCTTAAGTGTGTGTATATGTGCAGGTGTGATGCAAGCTGTCTGGCTTGTGTCGGGCCAGGTAAAGAAAACTGCAGTGAGTGCGTAGATGGGAACACACTTCTGGATGGTGTGTGTGTTCTCAGCCACAACTGTGTTGATGGTAAACTGTTTTTTTCCAACCAGAATATGCAACCATTTGAAGTAGAGTTGTTGGGACAATTTCAGAGCAACACTTTATTTTAAGGTGTCCTTGTTACAGTGTAATTATACATTTACTACTGAGTAATATTAATTAACTGAATGTACTTATATGGTTAGGGTTGGGATTAAGGTTTGGCTTAGGGTTACTTGCATGTAATTGTGCATAATATATTGTTATTATAATAGTAATTACATGTAACATGTGACAAGGGCACCTTAAAATAAAGTGCTACCCATTTCAGATATAATTGTAATCGATTGATGTTTGTGTTTAAAGGGGAATATCAGGATGAGAGTGGAGAGTGTCAGCCATGTGATGAGTCCTGTCATAAATGTAAAGGTCCAACGAGTGTGGACTGTCTCAGCTGCTCCAATACACAGTAAGAAACAATTTTCAACAATTACTTTATTATATTATGTAGCATTTTTTATAATAATTTTTGACAATCATTATATCATATAAAAATTGAGTTTCAATAATAATTAATAATAATTGAGTACCAAATCAGCATATTAGAATGATTTCTGAAGAATCACATGATACTGGAATAATGCTAAAAAACTCAGTTTTGCCATCACAGGAATAAATTACATTATATAATATAGCAAAATAAAAAACAGTTTTTTAAATGACTATATATATTTTTCAATAATGAACAACTATAATATTTACTGTGTTTTTGGTCAAATAAAGAGACAAAACAGTAAAAATTCTCAATTATCGCAATTATTTTATATTTTTGCTGAATTATTTCATTGCATTTTATTATACAGTTATTTGCCACTAATATGCATTTCCTCTGTCCTGCTCTTGTAGTTGGCTGGATGAGGGGCGATGTGTGGTCAGCTGCTCAAATGGGAAGTACCCATCCAGTGGACAGTGTCACTTCTGTGACCACACTTGTGCTCAGTGCGTTGATGCTGGTCCTGCTAACTGTACCAGCTGTGATACAGGTCAGGATTCATTTCTCATCATAGTCCAAATGGCTTCTGTCCCAATAACTCAATTAAATTAGCATGAGCCGCAATCCAGTTAATCTTATTTATAAGAGCTCCATCCAGTGTCCAGAATAAAACTTGGCAAGTACCAAACATGAGTAAAATGGACTTCATAATGCAATTGTCTTTCATATGCTGTTTAGTGGCAAGCAAATAAAAAAATATGCAAATAGTTTATATTAAAATTCCAATCCAATCCAATGTTACTGCCTCACATCTAATAACAAATCTGACCTTAGCTTGTATTTTAATTTGCCTTTGGCTTGGTAGATAAAAAAAATTGTTTTGTTTTTCATTTCCACAATTTAATTCCTGGCTTCAAGCCACCAAAATGAAAATATGAGTAACATCATGATGGTCCCACCATCTAACAGTATGTGTCCCTGTGTGGGTGGTTTGGTAATTTTGTGTGTATCATGTGTTTTGTTTGTGTGTGCTGTAGACAAGTTTGGGGTGGACCGGTACCTCTACCGTGGCGAGTGCGTGGAAGTGTGTCCTCAGGCTCATTTCCACACAGTGCTCAAGGCATGTGAGCCGTGTCCTTCACACTGCAAACTCTGTTCTTCAGCCACACACTGCATCAGGTGTGAGGACTCCTTCTACCCCAACGACGGAGTCTGTAATAAACTGGAGTGTGGTGAAGGTCTGAATTTATCTTCCTGTGCAGTTCAAGTGTCACTTGTTTTGTTGCTTGTTTAAAAAAGAGATATTTAGCACAAAGTCTGTTATTATGATGCTGGCTTTGGAAGTATTTTGCACGTCCAGGACAAACATTATTCAATGTATGTAACTAACTTGTGTGTGTGTGTGTGTGTGTGTGTGTGTGTGTGTGTGTGTGTGTGTGTGTGTGTGTGTGTGTGTGTGTGTGTGTGTGTGTGTGTGTGTGTGTGTGTGTGTGTGTGTGTGTGTGTGTGTGTGTGTGTGTGTGTGTGTGTGTGTGTGTGTGTGTGTGTGTGTGTGTGTGTGTGTTAGGGGAGGTAGAAGACCCAGAATATGATGACTGCATGTCATGTGAAGAGGGATGTCATAAGTGTGTTCTTTGTAAGTTCAGCATTCTATCTGTTCTGTGCTTTATCCAGGCATTTACTATTGCTATTGCTCATACATGGGGTTAGTTTTGTACTGGAGCACATGGCCGATGTTTGTGTTTGTTTGTTGGTCTTTCAACTAAATGTCTTTAGTAAATCTAAATAAGTAGTTTTAGAACATCAATGATGGATGGGACAGTATATATTGACTTCACATTCCACCATGAAATGTACTGAGTTGAACAGACAGATATTTCTACATAATTTACAGTTCCTTCACTTTGCAGATAACCCCAAGCACTGCCTGTCCTGCATTGGTGGATATTTCAAGTAAGGAACATTTAAATGATGTAACAGAACCATCTGCTGGAATGTATGTGTGAAATACAGAATAAAATTAATTTACAGATATGTGCCATTCTGAGAAGTGACCGTAATGCTCTTTCTGCACAGGTTTGAAGAGGGCTGCTATAAGCACTGTCCTGCTAAGACATACACAGTGGAGCAGACCATGAGCTGTGTGTCCTGTGAGCTTGACTGTGTCAGCTGTGATGAAGATGAGTGCTACTGGTGTGAATCTGACCTTTTCCTGTCAGGTTGGACATTTACATTTAAATTTATGCATTCGGTAGATGCTTTTATTCAAATGACTCACATAGCATTTATGGTATAAATTTGATCAGTTCATGCATTCCCTGGTAAATCCATAGCCTCCGCCATGCTCCACTATAGTGGTTTTCAAACGGGCATACAACTCTTTATTAATCTTTGGCATCGATGGTTCCATGTAGAACCTTGAACATCCATGAAACCTTTCAAATGCAGGTTCTTTAGATTTTTTAAATGTTCTTCAAAATAGTTAATTTAAGAACTGTTCACTGAAAGGTTCTTGCAGTGATGCCATGGAAGGGTCTTCTATGGCATCGCTGCAAAAACACCCTTTTGGAGCCTTTATTTTTAAGCGTGTAGGGGGCCTTTGCAAACTTACAGTGGTGCCCCAATGTGTCTTAAAATAATTTAGATTTAGCTATATTGACAAATGCTGAAAAAAGACTAAAAGTAAAGATGTACAACATTATACTAACATAATAGTTTTTTTTTGTTTATTTGTTTTTATTACAACAGAAGTACCAGAGGAGCATCTGAGGAATAAACATGAGCTTAAATAATATTGTGAAAAACAAGTTTTTTTTTTTAAAGAGCACTTATTACAGAAATAATAGGCCTACTTTAAAAATACACAACTGCATATTTAATGTACATTTTTGAACACTCAATTGCATATTTTTCACAAATAAATGGAAATGTATTTATGGGTATTTTAAATGTATATTAAATGCAATTAACTGAATTTTAGAGTGCCTTTTTTGACTCACTGAAGCAGGATAAATGACTGTGAAGTGTACTCACAAGCATTTATGGTAAACTAAAATATACTTTCTGTTGGAATTTGTACGTCATGTATTTATTTACACATATTACACATTTTCAATGTGCTGTAATGTAATATCAAGTAACATACTACAGATAAAATTAAGTTAGTGTGCTGTAGTATCCTAATCTACATATCAGAACTCTACATTCTTCTAGCTTTATATGCAGAGACAACCAAATGTACAAAACACAGAGCATTGCACTTACATTTATGTGTTTTAAACACGTCTTGAAACTTTTAAAAGACACTCTATTTTTATTTTTCAACTAATTTTAGCATGATCTTTTGACTCAATTGGATCAGATTGTTCATGTGTTTATTATACTGTACCCTGCAGATGGGAAGTGTGTGCGGGAATGTCCCGATGGTTTCTATGGCGATGAAGATTCTCAGGAGTGTGAGGAATGTCACTCAGACTGCAGGAGATGCAGTGGGCCGGAGGACAGTGACTGTGACAGCTGCGGCGATGGATTTACGCTTGATAATGGAGCATGTGTGCCCGAACAGGATGTCTGCCCTGCCCAGACATACCTCACAGGTGAGAGGAACACTTCAGAGAGGAAAAATTTATTATTTAGAGATTGCTTGTTCGTAGCTCTGGAGATAACTTTGGAGTTAACTTTGTCTCGTGGTATAGTCCAGATAAATTGGTCTTGGAAGAATTAGATTTCATATGGCTTCATATTAAAATCAATCCTTTTTTCAAAATTGCTGGTTCTATGTAGGATCACAGTCATATTGATATCTTCCTTTTGAAATCTAATGTTTGATTGCAGACTTATATTTGAGCACAGTCTTGATACACAGGCCAACTTTTTAAGCAATTTTGCAGAGCAACTTTTTTGAGCAATGTTACTTAGGCACGTTTCCATTGAGAATGGGTAACAAATGTCTATCTGGATATTTTAGATCAGTCTTGGGCCCTGTGTCTCACCTGGTTGCCCATTTACAGCAACATTGCTCAAAAAGTTTCTCCATGTATCATCTGTCTTAGACATTGAAACTACATCGCAGAGGTCTTCAAAACGACCCACTGTCCCTGGCAAGTTTAATTCCAGCCTGCTTTAACACGCCTGCCTGATGTGACTTTCTGGAAAAAGTGATGCTAAAGCCCTTAATTAGTTTGGGTCAGGTGCGTTTGATTAGGTTTGGAGCTAAACTCTGCAGGACATTGCCTCTTTAGGAGGAGGGCTGAAGAGTTCACAGATTACCAAAGGCCTTTTCTCAGGATAAAATTTGGAGCATTTGCATGACTTCATTCATTTTAGGATCCTGCTGAAAGAATTTTTAACCACAGAGCTTCAGAATTAATTTCCACGATTACATAAGGGCTTTTTCAAGTGCTTAGCTTTGGAAAAGTTTAATATTAACTGATGATTTAGCAGTAAATATTTGTAATATCATATAAGAATGTTTTAGTTTGGCAACCTATGGCATATCAGTTATAATTAACTTATTAGAAATTTAAAGTCAAATGACTGAATGCAAAATGACTGCAATAAACCTTGAGCTGTCTGTATGGTCATTTCTTTGTAGGTCCACTCTCAGAGTGTAAGGTGCCTTACAATTGTACTTTAAAAGCTTGTCACTGGGGCAGTACCAGCATATTTTCCCCTAAAACATGTATAATAGTACGGGTGCATATTATTACTCGAAGGTACTAATGTGCACCCTTTAGTTGTTAGATAAGGTACTTTAACATTCATTCATTCATACATTTATTCATTTATTTATTTATGTATCTGAATGACTTTATTTATTTTACTATATTGGTTCTTTAGATCATTTGGAGTCTGTTGATTCATTCATTAACAAAGACAATTTATTTTAGGTTATTTAATGAAGAAGTTGCATTTTAGTATATTTTAAATGTATTAACTTTAGATGTAATATCAAATAACGCAAGTACTTTACATGTACTTTAGTATGTTAGTCAACACATCAATAACATAGTGATCTAAAATGTACTTTAAAGTAATATTTTTTAATTTGATATTATTACAAAGTGTACTTAAGTGTGTTAAGAAAAATAATCATGAAAGTGTTCTCTCTTCAAGTACACATATGACCTTAATGGGAAAATATTGTATTTTTTGAAAGTACAATATTTTAAAAAATATAGTTTAAAAAAAAAGTTATGCTTTTGCTATAAAATAATTGCTGGGTATAACTGCTCCTGCTCTCATCTCTCAGATGATGGGGAATGTGAGGCCTGTCACTCTTCATGTGAATCCTGCTGGGGGGAAATGAAGACTCAATGCAACACCTGTGTCAAAGGTAATACAACTCAAAGAAGAATATGATGGATGGAAAAATGTTGGTTGGTTGTATAAAGGGTTAGGTGAATGGATAATTATACATTATTTATGTGTGTTTTAACCACTCTGTCTTCTAGGTCGATATCTGAATGCAGATCAGATGTGTGTGGCACGATGCCCGGTGGGCAGTTTTGGCAGTAAGGAGAGCGGGCACTGTGAGACTTGCCCTCAAGGTTGTGCCCAGTGCCAGGATGAGCAGCTCTGCACACGCTGCCAGTCAACACGTAAAAGCCCTCTTTATTTGCAGGCCGGCCAGTGTGTGCGCAAGTGCACAAGGTTAGTCATTAACAAACATTAATGTATAAAGGAATGAAAAGCTAATGATGTACTGTTTTCCCTCAGGTTCCCTTTTTATTGTTTCTTGCACCCATTTAGTTATAATTAGCCTCGCATGAACTCTCTAGTTAAAATGTTAAGCTAAATAAATTACATTAATTACAGTGTAATTACATTTTTATTACGCAAATTTATGCAATATTGCTTATTAGCTTTTTTTGTTGACTGTCATATTTGATATATCATATTT
Source organism: Ptychobarbus kaznakovi (assembly GCA_027422405.1). Classification (NCBI taxonomy): domain Eukaryota; kingdom Metazoa; phylum Chordata; class Actinopteri; order Cypriniformes; family Cyprinidae; genus Ptychobarbus; species Ptychobarbus kaznakovi. The sequence goes on from CM049797.1 coordinate 12,329,839, forward strand.
GTCATATCAGACTTTCTGTCCAAAAGGCCCAAATATGCAATTTGATGCAGTTGCTGATTGTTATATAGCCGAAAGTAAGAGGAAATTCTATAGCTTGTAAAACAAATCAATGAAACTTCTTATATAAAATGCATAAATATCAGCTACTCTATATTTCCCAATAATAAGACTTAGTAAGAAGATATTTAAATGCTTGATTTTATGATCAAAGCTCTGCATTTTATTGTGGAGGGTAAAACATATATGCAATGCAATTGTACCACAAGGGGGCGTTTTTTAATCATTTATTTAAACAAATAAAACAGTTGTTTCAGGACATTTAATTGCAAAAAAATGTATAAACCATCAATCTATCAATCAGATGAAGACATACAACAGCTTTTTCAACAAAGTTTTGATTATGTTGATAATATTTTGAGGACTTAATTTGTATAGCATATATGATACTGTAGGCTTTTTAGGGTTAAAAATAAAACTTCTCTCATAAAAAAGTCTCAATTCCAGTATGGATTTTGTAAAATAAAACAACAATATAAGGCAGTTGTAGTAGTTATATTGTAAATGTATACTGTATTAAATGATGTGCATGCTTATGTGTGTTCAGAGGGTATCCTGTGGGTCAGGTGTGTAAGAGCTGTGCATCTGGTTGTACGTCCTGTGAGAAGAATTCAACACACTGTCTGAGCTGTGAGGAGACGCTACTGCTCCACAAACATGAGTGTGTGGAGAGATGTCCGCCTGGACACACAGTGAGGAACGGGGAGTGTGTGCAGTGTCCAGAGAGCTGTGTTATCTGCTCTGAGGATGGACTCTGTACAGGTGAGACTGAAATTCATCACAATTTTGCATGTTTTCATGAACTGTTATTTTATGTTAAGAAAATAACTAGTTACAAATATTTTTATTGATGTTGCAAAAGTCTTCTACACTCTTCTATCTACAACAGCCGTCACTGTCAAAAATGTACACCTTTGTACCTTATATCCCCCTAAAAGGTGCATATTAATTTAATTAAAGTTCAATTTCATTACCCACTTTAAATAATAATAGCAGTAGCATTAATACCAACAGTGTTTCATACGTTTTTATACAGTTTTCATACATGTTGATAAATAAACTTTCCTCTAGGTCAAACAATAAAACATGGACGGGTCATGGGTTCAATTCCCCAAAAAAGCCTGACTTGATCAAATGTATATTGACATTGCTTTGGTGGTTCTCCATCATTTTCTAATTAAAATAAACCACAAACACCTGTGCTGGTACAGCTATAACTAATATTTAGAAATCAAACTAAATGAAACAGTTGGAATGTCCAAGTAAAAATATATAAATGACATCGCATGAATAAATAAGCAAAATAGGTGCTGTTACATATACTGAAGTAATTTAGAAATTCTAACTTTGTCAATCTTAGCATATTGTTAAATATATGACATTTAATTTTCTTCTGTTCATTTGACTTCAGAGTGTAGGGAAGACTTCTTCCTGCATGAGGGTCAGTGTATAGTGGTGTGTCCTGATGGGTTTTTTGAGGACACGGATCAAGGCATTTGCGAGCATTGCCACGCCGATTGTGAGTTATGTGATGGGCCCGAACCAAACAACTGTGATTCCTGTTCCGACACTGATCACACACTGCACAGCGGAGCATGTCTAGCCCCCTGCCCCGCACATACTTACAGGGAAAGCAGGTCTGGAGAATGCATGGGTGAGACTACATGACGTTCCTTACTATTACTATTAAAAGTGCACTAAGTCATGCTTTTCCACTGAATTATTCTTTATTACACCTAAATAAATGAATAGCACTTCTAACAAATATATTTAAAATGATGAACACAAACATAAGATGAAAATAAATTTGACATAAGGGTAAAGTTAAGTGTTACATAAGCATGAAGGTTGAGATTTGTTATATGGTATATATCACTTTACATAAAGTTGGAAAGAATATACATGCAACTTTACAAAGAGTTGCAATAATACAGTTTACATTTTAAAATGATTTAAACAAGAACACAGCTGAGATTTGCTTTATTGCATTGGTTGATGTGAGTGTACTGTGTGTATCATAGTTAAGGTTGTACAGTATATCCTTATGGTAGTTGTATAATTTGCTATTAATTTGTTAATTCATTTGAGTAATTAATTCATTATTATTTCAATTAATGAATCCTGTGAGGTTTTGTTCAATTCATTTGGCGTAGGGACAAGACTTCTTTCTGACTGACACAATTACTGACATGGTTAGGTGATCCAGGTGACGGTTGACATTTTCATATCGTCACTAGATCACATAATGTTAATGAAAAGTCTTTTTTTTTTTCTGCTGGTGTTCTGCAGCCTGCGACGGTTCCTGTCTAACCTGTTCTGGTCCGCACGACACATCCTGCACCAGCTGCTCTGAGGGCCTGGCAATGGATGCCCACGGGCGCTGTGCTACACCCATCACATGTCCCTCACACCACTACAGCAACCAGGATGGAGAATGTCACTTGTGTGACAAGTATTGCCACGAGTGCTCTGGCCCACATCAGGACCAGTGCCTCAGCTGCAACCAGAACCACTATCTACTCAGTGAGTTCATCCCAATGAGGCCTGATACGCTCTTGATTCACTTGTGCAAAGAAAAAGAAAAAATCTAATTCATTTTCTAGATTTTCCAGCTCATTGTAAAGTCCTACATTTATTCCTGTGATCGCTAAATAAAACTTTTACAAATGGAGGACCTTTTGGTACTTCAGAAGTTGTACTGCACCAACATATTTCATGAATCAGCAACAAAATATGAGCTATAAATATTGCAAAGTGGTCAGTACTTTTATTCAGCAAGGACACGGTATTTAAAATTCTCAATAATATATTCATAATGCTCTTTTTAACTTTCTATTCATTGGAGAATCATGAAATGACAAAAAGTATCACAGTTTTCACAAAAATATTATATCTGTATTATATCTATAATATCTGTTTTCAACATTTATAATAATAAGATTTGCCGTTGAGCACAAAATCAATTTTTTTTAATAATTCCTAAAGGACTGTGTGTCATCGAAGACTGGAGTACTGCCTGCTGCAAAATTGCCATTAAACAAATAAATTAGAGTTTAAATGTATATAATAATAGGAACAGTTATATTAAAGTGTAAGAATATTTCACAATATTACTGGTTTAGTGTATTTTTAATCAAATACACTATTATTAAATTATGCTGTGAGCATAAGAGACTTTTAAATCTCACTGACCCCAAACTTTTGAACATGGGCTAATTGTTCATAGTTTATAATAAACAAAACATTGATGGGAATACATGTAATTGCATATTTTATATTAGATAATATAAGTTAATAATCATAAAAAAATTAAGTTTAAAGTCTGACATTTTTTATCACAATAATAGAAAAACACACAGTATTGATGACTTTATTTGTACTTTGTCAATTATAAATGTATATATTACAGAATTCCTTTTTCTTCCCAAATATCTAAACTTCAGTTTTCACTCTTTTATGATGTCTATATAATTGCATTAATGGTATGGTAATCTTAAAATACTGACATTAAATTTAAGTAAAATCTCAAATGAAGACGTTTTTAACCATATTGAATACAGTAATTCCACTTGTTCAAATGTAATGATAATTCTTGAGACTCAAATAATATTTCATAGGCTTTAGTGTAAACAAAGGTTCCACTTGATCCACAGATGGCAGTTGTGTGAATCAGTGTCCAGATGAATTCTTCAGAGGGGAAACACAGCACTGTGAGCCTTGTCATCCTAACTGCTTCACCTGCATGGGGCGGCACAGCTACGAGTGCCTGAGCTGCAGAGCTCACCTCTACAGAGACGTCAAGGAATGTGTGGACACATGCCGCTCTGGGTAACTACAACACTGCAATGCCTGTAGCAAGGCATTTGGCCGGTGCTGCCTTATAAACACAGCCTTATAAATTACAGTATTTCACCTAGGCCGATTAATCAGACAGTATTAGGTCTTACTGGACTGGCTTCTTAATTTACAATAGAAATTGCATTGTAAATGTTTTTGACTGAATATTTTCCAGTCACTACGCTTCAGCTGTCACTGGGACGTGTGAGCGTTGTCACGAGAGCTGTGGAGAGTGTCTTCAGGCTGGTGCCGAGGCGTGTGTGAGCTGCAGAGAGGGGATGCTGTTCATCAGGGAACAGGGGCGCTGTGTGTCTTACTGTCCTGAAGCGTACTACCATGATACACACCACAAAACATGTGAAGCCTGTCACCCCAGCTGTAGAACATGCACAGGTATGAAAGAAATTTACTTTACTGTCCTTTACTGCATCATCAACACAAAGAAGACATAAGTGTAATAAAATAGTTTGTATTAACAAAATATAGACAAGAGTAATCAACAACTACTAAATTAATACCATGAATGGGAAAGGAATAAAGTGCATAAGATGCATAAAATACAAGTGATTGTGTTGGATGTTACTATGTCAGAGCTACGTTATCTGGAAAGATAAACTGTTACTACTTTTAAACAAGTAAGGTGAAGAACCTTATTATGCATCAAACAAATACCTGAAAGCTTATTTGTTATCAACTGCAATCAGCTATATAACATTTAATGTCAATTAGAAAAATCATATACTGATAATACAGAACAATGCCAAGATCTCTGGGAGAGGTTTGAATAGGTGATAGTTACTTTCTCTGTGGTTGAGTGAGCAGTCCACTGGCGGTGACTTCATCCAATGGTTGTGCTGGTAACAATGCAGTGGGGAAAGGAGCAAGAATCTGTTTCGACAGCCTTGAACATGAAGCGCTGAAGGATGCTGATCTCCTGAAGCCCCAAAGGGTCCTACAATTGGGAACACGCAGATGTGGCCCGGGAGTAGGTGCAGAAGGTACCTTGGAGTGAAGGTTTGCTCATCGGAGCTTAACTTTTTTGCAAATGTCTGTGTGTCTTCTGCCTCTCTGGGCTAGAGACCCAGAATTTGGTCGATCCACTTTGTCTCTCTAGGATGGAGACTCAGGACGTGCTGCATCTGTTGTTGTCTCACTGGACAAAGACTCTGAAGTCTGAACGTAGATGATTTCTTTCCTCACAGGCTGGAGGCTCAGAACGTGGTCACATCTGTTCATGCCTCAAAGCTGGAGACTCAGGACTTGGTATCTGTTATTGCCTCTTCCCTCATGGGCCAGAGGTTCAGAACGTGTTGATTTGTGAGTGTCTCCTGGACACGCCAGAGACTCAGAACGGAGGTTGATCTGTTGCAGTCTCACCTTCACAGGCCAGAGACTCAGAACAGTATATCTGTAAATGTCGTTTCCATTGCAGTACTCAGACTCAGAACAGAGTTGTTTCTGTTAGTGTCTCTCTGGACGTGCCGGAGACTCAGAAACTCCAGTGTTTCTGTTAGTGTCTCTCCCTTTCGGGATTCAGACTCAGAACGGGTTGTTTCTGTTGCTGCCTTCCCAGAATCAGGACTCAGACTCAGAACGGGTTGTTTCTGTTAGTGTCTCTACCTTTTGGGACTCAGACTCAGAACGGGTTGTTTCTGTTGCCGCCTTCCCAGTATCAGGACTCAGAATCAGAACGGAGGTGTTTCTGTTAGTGTCTCTCCCTTTCGGGACTCAGACTCAGAACGGGTTGTTTCTGTTGCTGCCTTCCCAGTTACAGGACTCAGACTCAGAACAAGGAGTGTCTTTTGGGAAGGTACCTTTATTCCTTTCCGATGAGGAGGAGATTGCAATCTGGCACTTCTCCATTTCCAGGCTGTGATTGGCTATGGTGTGGCCCACACCTCTTTCCTCCTGTGGAACTTATTTGCATAGTCCAAACACACATTTAGAAAAGTGTCACTAAAGTTTTACCAATGCATCATTCACTTACCAAACCACTACCAGAATACCTTTGGCAATGTTACGAGAACACATCAAGTCCAAACATGTTGGAAGAAGATTGAACTTTCATGCATGTATTAATTTGTCCATCAACAGCTGAGTTTGTGTAAGATGTTGCATTACACGTCGCTGTCATTGAGAATACTTATTTATCTGAATAAGTATAAGATGTGTGTGTTGTAGTTTGCATCAGTTTAAGGTTTGAGAACATAGTTATGAATTAATTTGGATGGAACTTTGTGATCTCTCTTTGTTTCACCCACTGAATTTTTATGGTGGTTACCGGCCAAAACCTTAGTAATCAGTCTGTTGGTGGGTGAAGGGTAGAAACTGCATTTTAACCAATGAGAAGTCCTGTCCTTCCCAGGCTTTGTATCAAAGGTCTTCTCCTTGCCCTTTAAGTGGTATCTGGCTGTTGTCCTGGCATCTTTATCTGATGGTGTTGGACAGTTTGCTTATGTTAGTCCACCAAGATCCAATCAAAATGTCGCAATCAAAGTGTTTGTCCACTATAGTGGTCAGAGAGGGTCCCCGCCATAAACTGGTCCCTGAAATGTGCTGTCCACTACACCTACAATCCCTGCCGTACATGAGACTCGAACCTGCAACCTTTGGGTAACAAGTCCAAATCTCTAACCATTAGGCCATTACTACCCCCAAATAATTTTATTTGCAGATAATAAAATAATAATGCAATACTTAAAGTAAGTATACAGAGAGCACACTTTCACGACTTAATGTTTGAGATACTTAATGCTTTTGGCAGTGTGGGCAGGTGCCAAATCCTGCTGGAAAATGAAATCAGCATCTTTAAAAAAGCAAATGAAGTGCTCCAAAATTTCTTGGTAAACGGGTGAGTGTGGGGGGGGTGGCCCTTCCTCCCAATTCTGGACAGATTCTAGGACCTTTTCAAATGAAATACAAAACTTGCTCTCATCTGAAAAGAGGACTTTGGACCACTGGGCAACAGTCCAGTTCTTCTCCTTAGCCCAGGTAAGATGCCTCTGATGACAACTGTAGCCAAATTCATTGACACGTCAGTGTGTGGTGGCTCTTGATGCCTTGACCGCAGCCTCAGTCCATTCCATTGTGAAGTTCACCCAAATTCTTGAATCGATTTTGCTTGACAATCCTCATAAGACTGCGATTCTCTCGGTTGGTTGTGCATCTTTTTCTTCCACACTTTTTCCTTCCACTCAACTTTCTGTTAACATGCTTGGATACAGCACTCTGTGAACAGCCAGCTTCTTTGGCAATGAATGTTTGTGGGTTACCCTCCTTGTGAAGGGTGTCAATGATTGTCTTCTGGACAACTGTCAGATCAGCAGTCTTCCCCATGATTGTGTAGCCTAGTGAACCAAACTGAGAGACCATTTTGAAGACTCAGGACACCTTTGCAGGTGTTTTGAGTTGATTATCTGATTGGCATGTCACCATATTATAATTTGTTGAGATAGTGAATTGGTGGGTTTTTGTTAAATGTGAGCCAAAATCATCACAATTAAAAGAACCAAATACTTAAACTACTTCAGTCTGTGTGCATTTAATTTATTTAATACACAAGTTTCACAATTTGAGTTGAATTACTGAAATAAATTAACTTTTCCACGACATTCTAATTTATTGAGATGCACCTGTATACAACATATTTTCTCACTGATACTTGGGGTTTTCCAGCTTAATTTAAACGCACCATTTAATTTTATAATTTACCATAATTTCAATTCAAGTTCTTTTTAAGTTCAAATTAATATATAGCATGCAGTTAAGTGTCAGAAAGCATTACATTCAATTTGCACCCAACCATAATCTAACCATTCAAGTATATTATTTCCATAATAAGCAGTTTTAAACGTATAGTAATGTTTTTTTTACAAGGGGGTGATTACAGGTTGACTTATCTTTTTTTCTTCAGGAATTATATAAACTTTCAAATGGTTTATCCATATAACTATTTTAAATAACACTTTAAAATTATATTTTTAACCATTAACCATTCGACAATTTGAGCCAAAAAAGCTGTAATGTCATTTCAATTTACAGGCATGAGTGTTGAGGATTGTGACTCATGTCACCCAGGTTATACACACACAGATGGTGTTTGCAAGTCACCCTGTTTCACTGGAGAATACGCTGAGCCTGAGGTAAACTTCTGTTCCTGTGCAGTCTATTCAAACATTTTTACTTACTTATCAATTTTGACCTTTTTTTATGAATGTTGTCACATGATATCTGTTGTGATCTCTCTACAGGAACAGGGCTATAAGTGTGTGTCTTGTGATGAGTCCTGTTTAGAATGCAAAGGTCCTGGGCCTCATAACTGCACCATCTGCCCAGCACAGTTAATTCTGACCACAGAGGGGCGCTGTCTGCCCTGCTGCACCAACGAAAAACAGGAAGACACAGCCGCAGTTCAGCAGGAGTGCTGTAACTGTACCGAGACCAGAGGTATTTCGACATAAAAGGGACCTTTCTTCTTCAAAATATTACCTGCACTAAGAGGTTGATCAGTGACATAATTGACAGCATACAGGCGCATCTAAAAAAAATTGAATATAGTGAAAAAGTATTTTTTTATTGTAACATTTAAAAAAGTGAAACTTTCATATATTCTAGATTCATTACATGTAAAGTAAAACATTTAAAAAAAAAAGTTTTAATTTTGATTATTAGAGCTTAGAGCTCATGAAAGTCAAAAATCCATTATCTCAAAATATTAGAATATTTCCTAAGATCAATCAAAAAAAGGATTTGCCAAACAGAAAAGTTCTAGTTCTTCAAAGTGTGTTCATTTATACACTCAATACTTGGTCAGGGCTCCTTTATCACACAAAGTTTCAGCATCAGTGAGGTGTGGCATGGAAGCGATCAGCCTGTGGCACTGCTGAGGCACTATTGAGCCTTCAGCTCGTCTATATTGTTGGATCAACTGTTTCTCGTCTTTTCTTGAAAATATCCCATAAATTCCATATGGGGTTCAGGTCAGGCATGTTGGTTGACCAATCAAGCACATTAATATCATGGTCAGCAAACCAATTGGGCAGGTGCTAAAGTCCTGCTGGAAAAGGAAATCAGCATCTCCATAAAGCTTGTCAGCAGATTGAAGCATAAAGTGCTCCAAAATCTCCTGGTAGACAGCTGCATTGACTTTGGACTTGATAAAACACAATGGACCAACACCAGCAGACTTCACGGCACCCTAAATCATCACTGACTTTGGGAACTTCACACTGGACTTCAAGCAGCTTGGATTCTGTGCCTCTCCACTCTTCCTCCAGACTCCAGACCTTGACTTCCAAATGAAATGCAACATTTTATATTATATGAAAAGAGGACTTTGGACCACTGAGCAACAGTCCATTTCTTCTTCTCCGTAGCCTAGGTAAGATGCTTCTGACGATGCTTCTGTTTCAGAAGTGGCTTGGTAGCCCTTTTCCTGAAGATGTCTGAGCGTGTTGACTCTTGATGCACTGACTCCAGCTTCAGTTCACTCCTTGTGAAGCTCTCCCAAGTGTTTTAATCGGCTTTGCTTGACAATATTCTCAAGCTTGCGGTCATCCTTGTTGCTTGTGCACCTTTTCCTACCCAATTTCTTCCTTCCAGTCAACTTTGCATTTAATATGCTTTGATACAGCACTCCTTGAACAGCCACCCCTTTCAGTAATGACCCTCTGGGACTTACCCTCTTTGTGGAGGGTGTCAATGATTGTCTTCTGGACCATTGCCAAGTCAGCAATGTTCCTCATTATTGTGGTTTCAAAGAACAAGAGACACCTTCAATTTATACTGTATGTATGGTCATTTATTGAAACTCAAATGTAAATATTTTAATATTTTGAGATTGATTTTTGACTTTTCAGTACTGCCACGCCCCTTGCTAAAACAGCAAGTTCGTCAATATTGCTATATAAATTCTGACCCCGAAAATATTAAATAAGAGGATAACCCAAAACCTTTGCAGGCACGTATATTGCAAGATGTATTAAAGTGGTAACGTTATTGTTTTTGTTTTTGGCTAAATCACATTTTAGATAAGATGTCAACAACAGTTTAAAAATAGCTGTATGTACAGATAAGTGCAACTGTAATATGTATTATGTTTATTGTTCTTTAATTCTAACATTATAACATGAATTTCAGGGAAACTGTTATACAGTTATATTTATTTATACCATAGTCCCACAGACTTACACTATTTGTAGCAGCATATATATGCAAATTCATTGTCTACCAGCGGGAGGCACTGATGGAGCGGGAGAGCTCGAGGTTTCCCTGGTAATGCTGTACACACAACCAACTTAGCGACTAGCGACAAATCTAGCGACTTCTTGGACAAATTTTAGCGAGTCTCTGTGATCGCAGGGAATTCCGCATTGGCGCGAGATCAGCATGCACGCAGCTCTTTCTCTGCATCTGCTCTGTTCAGGGGAGCCGGCCGTTCAGTTAAAACAGATATTATGTTGCTTCTCTAATTTTACAAGCAAATATAGCCGAAATGACAGCACAGGAATTGTCTTTGTCTTGTCTTATATTGTGTGTATTATTTGATTTCATCAGACGACGGCTGAAATTATAAATTAGGATTTTTGTGCAGGCTAACTTCTTGGAAGGGAGAGCTGGTTATGTATTATTAAAGGGCTGCGTTTCAGTCATTATTTCATATTCATCCCGTTGACTGACAACAGAAACAGTAAAATATATAAAGGAAAACAGTTTTATTGAGAATTTGGCTGCATTAAAAAAACAGTATGATCACAGAGAGACAAATGTAAAAATCAATATGAGGCGATGACATCATGAATATGCTAATTATATGTATGATGCATATGACGTCATCTAGCGACAATTAGCGACTTTTCAAACAGACTTTCTACTTTCCATCTAAAGAATTTGGCAACACTGTGTACACAAAACAGAGCTCTGCTCACAAACGCTGCTTTATTAGAAACTACATGTAAGATTAAATGAAAATGACATCTACAATGTTATGAAAACAGTCGGTTTCCATCAGAAATACAGTGATATGAAAACACCAGCACCGGGTTTCGATTTTGAAACATGCAGTGCTAAACCAAGCGTTGTACTTCTGCTTGAAGCCAACAATTTATTACAGCATATCATATCCCGGGCCGGGCATATTGTAGGCTTGTGAACCATCTGGGAGTGTTTCGTTGATCTTGCTCTGGTAATTGTGGCTGCTGTGATCATAGACTGACAGGTCGCACAGCTGTGACTCAGACACAAAGATGGTGTGGATAAAACACTGTGACGTCACATGGAACCTATGAATACAGGAAACCAACTTTGTTGTCCAAACGAGCCGTTCGTTTAGTTCTTGAAAAGGGATTCTTTAAAAACGTAATGTCTCCCTTTGGAGTTGGACTTTAAGATTTGTAACTTTGTAGATCTTTTTATGCCCAAACATACACACTACACACTGACTAAAATTAAAAAGTGAAAAAGCATAATAGGACCCCTTTAAAAGAGTAGTAGTTTTTAGTCTCTTATTGGCCTATGACCACTCACTGGTCTCGAGTCCCACTGAGGAGCTCCGGAAGGATAAAACGAGGAGCAACGACAGTGGAAGATGAAAGAGGACCAGGCCTGGAGTTTTATTTTGCATTTTGTGTGCAGCAGTCGTCCATGAGGGGCTGCCGCTTTACTATTGTGTTTGGTTATTTTATTTATTAAAATCTTTGAATGTTCGCCGGTTCCCGCCTCTGTGGGACTCGAGACCGGTGAGTGGTGCAGGTGTCGCTAATTATCATTTACTCCACCGGCCTCACTCCATTCTCACGGCTCTCGACTCCAGCCCACTCGTCACATGGCCTTTTTAGCCAAGTCCCCGATAAATAAGCAAATAAGCCCTTTGCACGAATCCTTGCAATATTCTGACCTCAGAACACTTTTATCATGGAGCATAATTTGTAAACTAATGCATTACATAAGCTCCATATGTATGGCTTTGCTGATGAAGTAAACTTGTTCAGTACAGCAAGCAACCAGAGTAATACAATTTTGCCAGATTGATGCTTATTTGTTTAGAATAAAACTGAACGTGCTTTTACTTCCACTCACTGGACATTTCACTTTGAAAGTGTTGCAAAACTTGCTAAAAGCATAGTAATATTTTACAGAAAAGTTGCATGTTTTTTTTTTCAATGAGCCTGTCTTGGATTTTTATTTGGGGTGAACTAATAATAGTTGTCCGCTCTTTGTTCTTTGTGTGAGGCTTTAAAATAAACTTTTATTTCTATTAAAGGTGAGTGTGTCCTCAGCACCAACTTTGCCTTCCGTAACCATGAAGAAGAGCAATATATAGGAAACCTGCCACTCTTCATCACCACCTCCATCCTGCTTGTTTTGGCCTTGATTGCTGTAATCATCCTCATTAAGCGTTCTCTTGCCAAACGACCCATGCCTGAGACTGCTGTCCCACGTGGGTATGAAAAACTGGGCAACGGTGGCGGCAGAGACAGCTTATACAGAGGCACATCATCATCCGCCTACGGTGGTCAAGCAAGCTCTAGTTCTGGACGGTTCCGTGAGTCGCAGCTGGTTGACCTCGGTGACCAGAAGGGGAATCGAGATGATGACGATGAAGATGAAGACGAAGATATTGTATACATGGGACAGGACGGCACTGTGTATCGCAAATTCAGATATGGGCAGCTGGGAGACGAGCAGGAGGATGAGTTAGAATATGACGATGAGAGCTACAGCTACCGATAACTTCTTCAGCTGTTTAAATGAAATATATTCGGCAGGGTTACTGAAATTTGTCACTTAAAGATACAAAAGCAACATTGTATAATTAAAAATAGATGTCTGGACAGTTCAGAAAAAGTTTTGATCTGAAATGTGAATAATTATTGTTTATGATGATATAGTGACAATGACAAATTGTAGCTTAAGATTTTATTAAATAGTTCTCTCAGCTGCTTGTCTTTTCTGATCTTTTTCATCTTTCAGCTGTTATGAAGACGCTTTGTTTTGTTCTACCTGTGAGTGAATAATTTGTATTTATTTTTTGGAATATGTGCATTATGTCAACAGTCCCTGTGCAGTACTTTTCTTTACATGATAGTAGCAGAAGTACAAACGAGTACAAAATTCCCCACTTATGATTTTGACCTTGGTTATTTTTTGTTGTGAAAGTGTGTCAGTTATGAATTTTAATAAAAGTATAATAATGTGTTAATTTACTATTTCGGTAATTTTTTTATATTTCAATTATCCAAATTTAGATTCTACATTTGTCCCTCCAGATACATTTGTGCCTTCATCATATTTTTTAAACATAATTCCAAACTGAACTATTAAAATGGTATTGAACCAAATTGTATGATGCTTTGCATTTTTACTAATCAAATAATAAAAGAATATCAAAATAATTTATATTAGAATATGATTAAAAACCTGCACTATAAGAAAAGTAACAGGACTTTATGTGTTATCAACCAGAACATTATGCATTAATTTTACAGACATTTCCTTTAACCCTAAAACATAATTCAAACGTAATTTCAAATATGGGTAAAATAACTGTGAATAATCAATACAAGACATTTAACTTTAGTGTAAACTATTCCAACATAAAACAACATAAAAATGTATTAGCAAATGTGCATTTTAAAGAACTGGACAGTGTTGGAACATACAGGAGTTTTGTAATGTAAAATTAAATTAAATTATTTAAAATTATTACATTGAATTTATAATATCAAATGTATTAAAATATCAATAAACCATAATACGATTTTAAAAAGAAATGGTATGAGAATATTACATTAACTGTTTAATGTAATATTCTCAATATAACCAATAACACAACTGCTCAGATATAATTTGAATTTATTGATTTACTCTGCAATATGACATACATCTCAATCTCAATATACTCTGCTGGAGAAGGCCTCTGGAACAAATTTAATCTATTCATATTAATCAGTAGAATTTCAGTCTAAAAGGATCATATATCAACAACCAGGGACACATGCAGTGATTCAATCACACACATAATGTCTCTCAAACAACACACACACACACACTTGTAGACTTAATTTGAATATTGTGCTTTACAGCAATCTTTTTAAGTCCCTTTATTTTAGTTCCCAAACCTGTTAGCAGGAAGAACTTGGGAGACCTAACAGCATGTAAACACATAAACAGATAATCACACACGCACGTACAAACCTATTCACATACACACCCTCACACACTGACACAAGAGTTCAAAAGTAGACAGAGCAGTCACACCGAACGTGAAAACCTCGGAAACAGCATGCTCTTAGGATTTGACAGATCTTTGATTGTGGCAACTATTTTTACCTTTATACATGTCAAACACTCAAAAAGACATCAAAGTTCTGAAACATCTAGGACTGATTTTAGTGTTGTGAGCACAAGAACAACTAATGCATCACTATGGCTTGATTCTTAAAGGTGAAGTGTGTCATTCCAGCGCCCCTAGGGGGAGGGGGGTAGTTTTAATATAAGTCTGATTGCTTGGGAAATAAATAGCACACCTCTCCACAAAAGTTGAGTTGAGACATTATTCAAAATTGTCGATCAATATTTAGAGTTAGTGGTTTTGAAATCCCCTTTAAACTTGAAAATATGAGCAAAAGTAATATATGCAACATTTTGGTTTCAGAATAAAACGCATTGATTTTCTCCATTAAAGAATTGATTTATAATCATTTATAAAATACCTTAAAAACGTATAAACCATTAAAGCTAGACCTGCTGTGAGTTACAGGTTGTTGATCAATGCAGTATATGCTTTTGTTAAAGCCATAATTTCTTGTTTCCTCAAAAATGTTGAATTATGTTTAACAGCGAAATTCCTAATGAAAAACTACATTATCCGTGATTATATATATTATATCAACATCTTTGAATCTAATCTCTGTGTTACTTCGATATTTCATTCACAATACTTCATAAGATTTTTAGCTTCAAATCGAATTTTGTAATGCCATAATTAACCTTAATTAAGCTTAAATAATGAATTAAGCTTTTTGGTTTGGTTCATAGCTTATGTCTCTTTAATAAAGACTTTTTTTTCAAATCCCTACCGGAAACACAAGTGGATGAATTACTTCCGTAAAAATGTTCCGCTGAAAAATTGAGCAGACACTGTTGTAGTCTATAGCAGTTTATATTAGCAAGCACTGGTTTTCACAAATGTTCTCAAACCACCTGTTGTGGCAATATCTGCTAATGCTCGTAATGACTGGCTGCACAAATGTTTTAAAAGAGCCATGTTATGTTACTTTGTTCAGGAAGTCAACCTGGGCTTAAAGTAATAGAGGAAGCATTTTAGCATAACACACTTGACATTTAAGAACTACAAATGATTTCTCCCTGCTGATTTTGAACCCATACATATAACGTGATATGAGGTGTTGTTTAAATTTAAACCTGACTCATATTGTTTCTGACAATAGCGATAATTAACTAATGCTCTATTTCTGTGTCCCCAAGTCATCAATTTAGCATGAGAGGGTAGAGAGTTAGCATTAGTGCTAACAGGGTGCTACGCATTCAGAATAACCTTGCATGCACTAATATTAATACAGAGCAGCTGAAGTGACAGGATTTTGCCCTTGAAAAAATACCTGACAGTGAAACTTATGAGCCTAAAGGGGAAAAATACAACATTATATTATTGCTAAAATGCCTCTCAGGCATAATTCAAGTAACAAGAGAAACTTTTGCAAGACGATAAGAGGCAAAGAATGATCCAAGCATTGCGCTGGTTTAAGCTACTGTTCTGTGAGAAGAATTGTACATTTGAGGTGATTTGTGCTGAAGAACATGTGGTGCTGCACTATTCATCCCAGCACTGTGAGATACCAAAGCACACAAATACCCTTTTCTCTTATTTTATGCGAATATTGCATCCACATCAGTGTGCAATCATTACAATTTGAAAAACTCAAAACCTTTACAGACATATTCTTCTTGCACTGCTCACAGCTCTGAAACACAGTGTGCAATCATTACAATTTGAAAAACTCAAAACCTTTACAGACATATTCTTCTTGCACCCACAGCCAACGGCTCTTATGAACTGCTCACATTGGGTTGAGCTCTGAAACACATTTTTAAGAAGTTAATCATTATTAATAAAATATCAGTTAATATCATTATTAAAAATTATTAGCATTTAAACAAATCAGCCTTAAATTTTTCATTTACATGAATTTCTATACATTGACATACACTTTAAATTTCTACATAGTACACACTGACAGAATTCCATCAACCTCAGTTTTCTTCTGTATTATGATGTATTTCCAAGTGAGTATATCTATATATACCTTGAATATTAAAGAGACTCAAGTTTACCATTGAGAGCATCTCACATTATTGCATTATTGTCAACAATTCTTTTTCATTGTCAACATTTCTTCTTGGTGATGTCAGCAAAGCATTAGAGTTTAAGGATTTTTATAATGGAAAAAATAACATGCACTGATGAATCATGAAAAACATGTAAAAAGGGTATGTTGTGATTTCATGTTGACTTTAAACATAATGCTTGACTTGAAATGGCTATATACTACATGATTAAGAAATCTTACATTGGTTCTTGTGGATTCTCACTTCCTTGGAGAAAGCTGCTGATTCTTTATAAAGAAATGAAAAAGACACCCATGTTCATATAGCCAGAGCACTGTATTGTAGTATGACATAAAAAAAGTTAAAGGTCTCAAACATCTTCTATAATACTCACGTAGAGCTCTCTGCTGCTTCCCGTAACTCCTCATCCAGTCTAGAGAGGCAAAAATAAACTTATTTTTCATTATATTTTAGCTCAAAAACATTCTTTACATTTTATTAAAAATAAATAACACTTTACTCTGATTGTATATTCAAAAATGATACAATTCAATAATTGTGTTTACTTATACTTCACTTAAATATTTTAGATTAGGGGTTTGGGAGACAAAAAAGGTTGAGGACTCCTGGTAAAGCATATAAACCATCTAACATTGCTGTTCACCCCAGTGTTTTAAATGTCTGTTCCCATAGAAACGTGTCTTCACAGGTTTTAAATTACTGAGTCTCAACTCCTGTACAGATTGTTATAAACACCTCTTCATCAGCTACAGCTGTCAGCGATCGTCTCGCTCTCACAGTATGTGTGCAGCTGATCAGTGCCTCGATGCTTCCTCTGTTTACTCTTGTACTGCACAGAGCAGTGCCTAAAATAGTTTGCCATACCTTAATATATGTAAGTCAGTTAAACGTGTGGCTCACCTGATGATGCACTCGGGTATGTGGACGTACTCCATTGGGATGAGCTCCTCCAGTTCTGCTAAGCTGTTCACATACTTGATCTTACTGCTGAACTTTGAGCTGGAAAACATTTATAAATCAATTTGATTTAGTTTGTTATTATTATTATTATTATAGAATGAACTTACCATTTACACTAGCACTTATACACTTATTTATCTAACACACATATTTAGTCTATACTTCAATTGCACATAAAATACCTGTACATACAATTGTCAATTTGTATATTGTTATTCCTTATTTAATTGTTCTTTTTGTTATTTGTGTTTTTTTGTTCTGTCACTGTCCTTCCGTTGCACTGTGGTAGCTTCTGTCACAAAAACAAATTCCTCGTATGTGTAAACATACCTGGCAATAAAGCTCATTCTGATTCTGATCATTTATTTAAACTGTGATTTACTGTATAAAATGTACAAGTGTAAAAATGTACAATAAATAAATAATAATAAGTAAATCAATCAATCAATAAATCCTTTCACTATACCTGATAAACGGTTTCGTGATGGCTAGAAATGTCCTAATGAACCATGATGGGTGAACAATGATGAAAGATTTTAAGTTCTTTCTGAGCCTGAAAAATTGTAAACAACAACATTAGTCTTCCTGTTTTTGTTTAAATGTTTTAAATGTACATATTGTGTATTTCATGTACAGTACATTCAGCAGGTATATAATATATACCTCCTATCAATCATCTGGTAGCATCTCTTGAGCCAGTTGAGGCCAGGCATCCTGCGGTGTGGAGTGGCTCCATTCAAGTACACAATCATGTAATCCTCTGCTACCATGAGCTCTAGTGTACTGATAACATAACTGAGGAGTAAATCACATTGATTTAGTGATTTGTTCTCGGTATAGCTAATATTATTCTATTTTAGGTTTGACTGAACTCACAAGAAGAGGTTCTCCATGATCTCGTGATAGTCTTCTCTGTCACTGTCAGGGAGGAAGCATGCAGCAAATACAATGATGGCATTTGCGCCATTGCTATAATACCCTGTGGGTAAAGAAAAGAACAGTTTTGAAGGATCACTGCAATCAGTCACAGCATACATACATATATATACATATATATATATATATATATATATATATTAATATTATATATATAAACAAACTGTGCTTAAGTGTATTAAATGTGGTACTGTATATTAGAAAAAAAATGTACTTGCAGGTAATATTAATGAAATAAAATAACAATGGAATAAAATGCCACTTAGGTGCATTTAAAGTGAGTAAACTTTCATGACCGTTTCTTAACATTTTGATTTGTTGACTAACATATTAAAGCACGAGTATTATAATTGTAACTATGTTGTGTTTAAAAAAGTTAATTTTAAATGTTCTAAATTACAAATTTATCATTACAAATGTGTAATGTGTTTTAATAGATATTAAAGTATATTTAAGTATATGATAAATGCTTGTAAGTACATTCAACAGTACACTTTAACCATATTTGAAAGACAACATAAATTACAAAATTATAAAATATTTAAAACACATTTGTTTATTTAGAAAATGCTTTTATCCAAAGCAACTTACAAATCAAGAATACAACAAGTGATTTAGCATAAGGGAACAAAACGTTTTATCAATAAAAAAATTCATAATTCCCACGTAAGTAGGTCAAAAAACACTCTTATCTAATTGCATTTAATATAGATTGAGACTATAATACAGTTTAATTTAATTGTAAATAATCCACTTGTGGTTGAAAACAGTGAAAAAAAGTGGCTGAAAACATTGTTGAATTCATACTTAAGTATATTATTTTAAAGTGTATTTCGTTGTTATAAGTATGTAATAACTAGTATGTAGTATTTATGTAATAAGCACTCTTTTTCAAAGTATGCTGAAGTGCTAAAACAACAACAATACTGCTTAAAATTAAAACATTTTGGGCACGTGTACATGACCACAAACAAATGCAAATGCTGAAAGTATAATCCCTTAACCATAACCTTTAAACATTACACGTTAATGTAATACTTATTTGATAGAATTGTCGGAAACACTTTACTTTTCAGGTCTGTTCTGCTTGTACATACTATGTACCAATTACAATAGCTGGCTAATAAATAGGTACTAACCCTGAACCTACCAAAAACCTAAACTTAACCCATATAGGTACTATGTACTACCCAGTACTTTCTTGGGTAAGTACTCTGTAAGTACACATAGTGTAAAATAAAGTGTAAACAAATCGCCTACCAATCTTTTCTGTGCAAACAATCCGCAAGTGGATGATTAAGGCATTACAGCTCAAATATCAAACATTTTATTAAAAGGTCCAAGTCCCTTAACATAGGAGCTTCACACTTACTCTATTGTAGTTGCCCCATAAACTTCCATTGTAGAAAAATACATGCATTTCTCACGCATGTATTTGCACACTAAGAAAATAGTCTCTGTGTGAACCAGTATCTTTACTTTTACGTTTGCATTTTCTTTGAAATATTCCTTTAACGTACCTCCATGGGATATGACTTTTTGGTAAGGTTCAATGCTCTTCATGTTGATGCGGTGCTCTTGCTCTCCAATGACGACGGTTCTCCAGAGTTTGGAATCCTGACGCTCCTCCTGAGCACTGTATGTGGGAATGGGCTCGACTGTTTCTTTAACAGTATCACTCTGGGATGCTTGAGGCTCTGAAAAATGTGTGTGTCAAGATATTAGTAATCTCTTTTTAATATTAAACAATTGTTTACCAGTTTTGATGTCCTACCTTCCCAGTCTATTTCATGGTCAGTATAATCTGCTTCATCAGGTGTGTCCAGATCATCCACATTGATGTCGAGGTCATCTGGTGTGTCGAACAGGTCATCCTCACTTTGGTCCAAGGATAGACTTATACGAGGAGCCGACAGTTTCTTCCTCTGAGAGCCACACCCCCTTGGCCCTGCAGGGGCAGGGAGGTGGGTGGAGCTAGTGGATTCAACAGACAATCAATAAACATTTAGAAAATGATACATCTGTTCATTATACTATTTCAGATTGGTTCATTTGAATATTGTTCCAGGACTGAAAAGCATTCAGCGACGTGCCCAAATTGACTAAACCATGTTAAGCATAATAAGAATGCGTAGAAGAAGAGAGAGTTACTTTATACCTTGGATTCATAACAGTTTCATTGTTCTGTCAGTTTGAAGTAGTGTTTGTAAAGGTATTCAGTCTTCTAGTGATGTTTTGAGGCATATTCTAGAGTGTCAGTGTTTGTCAGTCTCACCTGGTCTACCCTCTGCCCCCTCGAAACTCATCTTGTGTTCATGAGTCTGGTCCATCCCCACATCGCCAGAAGGAGATCTATGAGAAACAAATGTATAGCCACCGTAATCATCATCATCATCATCATCATCACTGCCCTCAAATTTTTCTGTCAAGGAATAATACAAATATTATTCTTATTCTTATAAGTAAATACTTTCAGTACTATCACATATAGACTTCTAGTTAAATGCATTCTACAAACAAATAATCAAAAAATATCAATAATAATCAAACATAATTATAATAATAGATTATGGATCACTTTCACTAAGACTTCTAGTCAAATGTGCAATAACAACAGCAATAACAACAACATATATATATATATATATATATATATATATATACACACATACATAAAATTATTATTATTGTCATAATAATAATAATAATAAATTATGGATAATTTTCACATATAGACTTCTAGTCAAATGTGCAATAACAACAACCAACAAGAAGAACAAAAACAAGAATAAGAATAAATTATCCAGTTGATCTTTACAGGTTTTACAGATTTAAATTAGATCTACAAAATAAGGACTCACAGACAAAAGCTGTTTCAAATGAGCTTCAAGCAGAGTAGATGCACTTAAAACTGTGAATCCGGAAATGTTTCAGCTCTTCAATATGTTGCCATATCAGTCTTGCATTTGCTTCAGCTGCAATACGCAACTAACCGCCTGTCAACAGAAAACGTAGTCTGTATAATCTTATCTGTTCTAAAAATCTATCCACACCATTGCTTTAACATCCCTATTTGGAATTTCGAAGCAGTGTCAATGCATGTGTGACTTTATGCATACACACACAGAGCCACGTGAGAAGGGAAGACTGTATCGCGGGAGTATCTACAATAGGCTGCCAGATGGTTGCTAGCTCTCAAACAGAGAATGTGTGTTGATGGAGAGAAAGAGAGTGGGTGAGGGTGAAAGTGGAAAGGTCTGTTGCTCTCTCCCTCCATCAAGATGTTGGATTAATCCATCCATCCATCCTCCACAGCAGGAAACAGGAAAAGTGGGCGGGCATTATGTCATCATCATCATCAACCCATCTTTTCTGCTCTATCTCCCCTCTTCTTTATGAATCACTCTTCCGCTTAGTATCCACACACTGGCATTTACAAACATGTAATCGCACATACACATAGGCAAATAAATGAGCCATGCATGCAGAGACATGAATTTGAATAATGGCCAAAGCAGGTCAACTGTGCATAGACTTATTAAGATACAACATGCGCCTGTATTCAACATGACAAATACTCATTTATGATCCAAACGCAAACAAAAGCAGCTGCCCGTGTCTTGCATCATAAAGGATGCTGATGCTAAACCTCTTCCTCTACCAAAGATGCATCACAAACAAATTCCCATCCCTCCCTCTTTCCCTCCCATCTCAAGTGCTTAGAGTTTCAAATAATAACATGCTTCCTTCATGCCCCGCTATGAATGACCCTCAGTGCACTCACCACCACGGCTGAGGCACAGTTCTGTCGTCTGCCCTGGGTTTCAGATCATGGGTGTGTGCCTGTGTGTCTCTCAGCGTCAGGGATGCTTGGCTCACGCACTGCCGAGAACCTCCACCATTTTGTGGCCATGTGACCCTCTCTAGCTCCAAATAAGGGCGTGAGGCTGTTCTCTCCGCCCTGAACTTGAGATACAAATGAGGGAGACTCAGCAGCAACACTGCTGTGAGGATAAATGAAACTGACGGGTCTGACTGCACAGGTGAACTGTGAGTGAGTCTGGCTGTGCAGATGAGTAAAGAGACATGAATGAGTGTCTGTGAGAGCCAGAGATTTTCCCAGAGCCCATTCAGGCTCATTATATAAACTGAAGCCCCTGAAACTGAATGTCCTTTTTGAAAAATAAAACACACCAGAAAATGCATGCTACCGATATGTACAATTAAAGGAAGCTATTAAAAGTAAACTTAATATTTGTAATACTTGTGTGAATCATTTTCGTGAACTCTTTGAAAAATGTAATTATTTACCTCGAATCAAATTATTATCACAAAAATGTATATCTTAGCCTCCAATGAACCTGTAAGCTCTTTGCTCAAATGGAATTGATCTTCCTTGAAAATAGCTGCGGTAACAAATGGAATAATGATCTTCAATTTTAATACATGTACATACTGCCAAAATAGTTCAGACAATTTGATCAATTCCTTCTGGAGTTGTATATAAATAAAGAAAGTTAAATGTAATGATATTAATCCAGAATATGTTTCTGTTGGGAATTGAAACAAAACATTTATCTTTACCTCATACATACTAGCAAAACAATTAAAATACTATTAAACTGGAAGGATAGAACTAAAATATAATTGGTTCAACCTATTAATAGACACTTCACAGTCCTCTTTTAAAGTTCCTGGGCAGTTAAATTTGAAAAATGAAACAAGATATATAATTAAGGTGTGGATCAATTAGATACTTAGTGACTTTAGGATGTTAAATGAAGGTTTATGTGTAGCATCTGTTAGCATCTATCTCCTTCCCTGGTTTCCTTATAAGGTTATTTTCCTGTTCTTGTTGAGTTGATTGATTATTCTATGCACCTGTTTAGTTAATTATCCTTTGTATATTAGTTCCTGTTTGTTCCTTCATTCTTCGCCCGGTCTACTTTGTTACTAGTTGTTAGAAGTTGCTCCTGAGTTGTATGTACCCTGCGTTTTCATTATTCAATTTTATTCAAGTTTAGTTTGAGACTCCTGCAACAACGGATCGTGACAGTAATATTGAACTCTAACAGAACACTACGGTTAAAATTAAAATCAAATACTTTACATATGCTTTAGTCAACACATACAAATCTGTGTTTATTTAAAGCAAGGTAAGAGATTGTTAAAGTATAAATACACAGAGTATAATATTATATTTTCTGCAAGTACAGTTTTAAGGTTTGAAGTACAAGTACACATTAAATGTGTTCCTGTGGCTCAGTGGTTAGAGCACTGGGTTAGCAGCGCAAAGGTTGTGGGTTTCGATGCCCAGGGAACACATACTTTTGTACAACTGAATGCACTGTAAGTCACTTTGGATAAAAGCGTCTGCTAAATGTAAATATAAATACAATTAGGTACACTTCTTTTTCACAAAGGATACTAATGGTAGCTGACCAATATTGTAATTTACTTAAAAAATGCATAAATAAATTGAAGCATATGGACCACTAAAATGCATTATGAAATTATTTCCATGACCATTTTCACATACATCACAAATTGTTGGGGAAAGTCGTGTCCTAATGGTTAGAGAGTTGGACTCATAATCCAAAGGTTGCGAATTCGAGTCTCAGGTCCGGCAGGGATTGTATGTGTGGGGAGTAAATGTACAGCGCTCTCTCCACCTTCAATACCACGACTGAGGTGCCCTTGAGCAAGGCGTCGAACCCCCAACTGCTCCCCGGTCACCGCAGCATAAATCATATTCCGAGTATGGGTCACCATACTTAGCCGTATGTCACGTCACTTTCACTTCTTTCATGTCAAATTCTCATCCACATAATAATTTAGTTATTGTTACTGTATTGTGAATTATTGTATATTATAAATAGCTTTATTATTGTTGTTCATTTTTTACTTTATTGTATTATTGGTAGTAAATTAATCATTATGCCTGGACACTGTGGACAGGATAAATCAAACAGTAGTTAGAATGACGTTGTATGTTAAGGTTAATGTTAATCACGTGTATATTATGCTTTTGGTGCTTTCCATTTTCCACTACTGTTTACTTTTCCTCAGTTCTGCAGTACTAGGGGGAGCGCGGGGCACAAAGTAACGCGAGGTTAGTTGTAACATGCGTTATTTTTAATACTTCCACACATGCTAGCATAACCAAATTTACAGTGTTTACTAGTTACCATATCAACATTATATAGAGTAAAAACGTGCGCCAAAATTCAAAAGTATTTTGAAGATATTGCTGAACATTTATTTTACCATAGTAAAATTATATTTCTGGCTTAAGTAAATGTTTAATCTAAAACTAGACAAATCTGCTATTATTTTAATATCCAATCTGTTATTTATCACTTTAGATATGTGTTTAATGCTTCGATAACTAGCAGAAGACACTAACCGGTTTACTAACTCTTCATACTCAAATCGCATAGCCTGTGGTCACAATGCTTTATACTGTAAACAGAGCATTGTGCTGGAAGGTGATCATTCACCTGATCCCCATAAAAATTCACTGCTTTGAATCTGCCCTGTCAATGTGTCCATAAAAGAGAGTACACCTAAACCACAAGATATAATTTACTCAAAGCTATGTTGTTTCCTGCTCTATCACGATTTGTCATGTTCTATGATTTAAGATCTCCACAGTGTTGAGAGAACCGAGAACAGTGTTGTGTGTTCAGCTACTCACCAGCTTTCTGTTGCAAGACTCTTGTGTTAAAGGAAGCAATGGGCGGTGCTCTATGACCTCTTACTCAGAAAGTGTTTGGTCCAATGTTCATTACTACAGCAACTGCCACACCCGACATAACTACTGTAAGTGTAAAGTTATAAATCACAACTGGAGTTATAGATTCACTCTTTAGCTCAGTCGAACAATCTCAGGCTCAAAAACACACACATACACTACACACATTTAAATCTTCTTTTTTCAGTTAGAATCATATAATCATAATTGCATACAAATATTTTAGGACTCAATATAAAAAGCATTGACATTTTGCACATGAACAGACTTCTGGTAGAAAAAGAAAGGAATCTTGCAGGTGTCTCCACCAGGCTTTTATTTTTATTTTGTCCACTTTTGTTACAAAGAGTGTATAAATAATACAAGAAATTCTGCATTAACACCAGCTGAGTTGTCATGTGATCACAGAAGATCAGAGCAATTGCAAAGAAAAAAAATATTAATAATAATAAATATTCACTGATAGGATTACTGTAAGATTTTCACAAGATCTTTAAGGATGTAAAAGTAGCACACACAAAAACAATATTCTGAACTATTTTCTTATGATGTTTGTGATGTATTCATGCAACAAAATTTTATTTTTTGTACATTTTAATGACATGCTAAAGTGTTACATGTCAATTTAGCTTCTACCTAAAGAATCACACTAGAATTTGTGACTGTACACAGTAGTCACACTAGAAATTGTAACTGTACATACAGTTAATATTTACAAACATGTTATTTTTAGAGTCTAAAGAAGTATCATACTGGTATCCATGTCAGTGTTGGAGAAACTATTTGAATAGCAAAGACCGCAGCTACAATTGATTTGCATGGATTCAAAGTCTGTCTTTTATGCCAGCCTGTCTTAATTCATATTTCATTCAAATCTTGTGTGGAAATAGAATGCAATAGCAGATACTCACTAAGATGGCCACATGAAGTGTCAGGGATAAAATATAGCCATTTACCTGATACCACAGATTTAAGGTTTGACTTTGGGTGGATTTTGTTTACTGGGAAGTTCAGGAATAGGATATGGATGGGAAGTTGGCAGGGCTGGGAAACATAATTTAATAATAATAATTGAATTGGTTTTTGTGTTGTTATACAGCATTTGTTAAAGTTTATTCTATTCTATTGTGGGCCTATAAAGCATAATTTGGGTTTTAAAATGATTAGAAAAATGCCCTCATGAAGAAAAAAAGCCCCTGAAAATCAGTTCCAGAGGATACATTTTGTCCCTAATAACAAAGTTAAATGGACAATTCACATATCATTTACTTGCCCTCATATTTTTACAAACCTGTATGACTTTCTCTCTTCTGCAAAATGAAAAATTAGATATTTATTTTTTGGTGGACAATCCTTTTAATATCCGCCAATGCAGGTAGGCTACATGCTAAATTCACAGAATGCACTTTGCCATAATCCCAGTATTCCCACACAGATCACATTAATATTTTCACTGAATCAGAGGTCAATGTAGCCATATATGTAAAAGTACTTTTGTCGTTTAACCCAAGTTAAAGTGGGACAGGTTGTTCCGCAGAATGGTGTGCTCCACAGCCTCAAAAACAAAGCGGATATTTTCAGTGTCGGTTGCACAGGTGAAATGTGAATAGATGTTTTTATGTGTGTCCAAGTTCTGTTCCTCATACATACTCAAGATGAACTTCATTGCAGCATCTGGGTCATTTTTAGGGCCTGTGAAATGAGCAGATAAAATAGATTTCATCATTTCAGTGGAGTTCAGTAGTAAGCAAAAATCACTATAGCGGTGCTGGGGAGAAACTACTAATAGCATTTTTTTTGGGTTGGGTGGACTTTTCATGGATGGACAAAAATGATGAAAGAATATTAAACACGTTTTAATTTGTGATAAACCGAAGTCTTATGGGTTTGCGACGGCATGGGGGTGAGGAAATGATGAATGGATTTTAATTTTCAGTTCACTATAATAAAGGTGCATCTCAATAAATTAGAATGTCGTGGAAAAGTTAATTTATTTCAGTAATTCAACTCAAATTGTAAAACTTGTGTATTAAATAAATTCAATGCACACAGACTGAAGTAGTTTAAGTCTTTGGTTATTTTAATTGTGATGATTTTGGCTCGCATTTAACAAAAACCCACCAATTCACAATCTAAACAAATTAGAATACTTCATAAGACCAACAAAAAAAATGTTTTTAGTGAATTGTTGGGCTTCTGGAAAGTATGTTAATTTACTGTATATGTACTCAATACTTGGTAGGGGCTCATTTAGCTTTAATTACTGCCTCAATTCGGTGTGGCGGTGATCAGTTTGTGGCTCTGCTGAGGTGCTATGCCCAGGTTTCTTTGACAGTGGCCTTCAGCTCATCTGCATTTTTTGGTCTCTTGTTTCTCATTTTCCTCTTGACAATACCCCATTGATTCTCTATGGGGTTCAGGTCTGGTGAGTTTTCTGGCCAGTCAAGCACACAAACACCATGGTCATTTAACCAACTTTTGGTGCTTTTGGCAGTGTGGGCAGGTGCCAAATCCTGCTGTAAAATTAAATCAGCATCTTTAAAAAGCTGGTCAGAAGGAAGCAGCTCCAAAATGGAATGGGTGCAGTGAAGTTGGTTTTCAAAAACACAATGAAGTGCAAATCCAAACATTTCTTGGTAAATGGGTTTCCAAATGCAGCTCTCATCTGAAGTTGGTTTTCAAAAAACACAATGGACCAACACCTGCAGATGCACCCAAATTCTTGAATCGATTTTGCTTGACAATCGTCATAAGGCTGCGATTCTCTCAGTTGGTTGTGCATCTTTTTCTTCCACACGTTTTCCTTCCACTAAACTTTCTGTTAACATGCTTGGATACAGCACCCTGTGAACAGCCAGCTTCTTTGGCAATGAATGTTTGTGGCTTACCCTCCTTGTGAAGGGTGTCAATGATTGTCTTCTGGACAACTGTCAGTTCAGCAGTCTTCCCTATGATTGTGTAGCCTAGTGAACCAAACTGAGAGACCATTTTGAAGGCTCAGGAAACCTTTGCAGGTGTTTTGAGTTGATTCGCTGATTGGCATGTCACCATATTCTAATTTGTTGAGATGAATTGGTGGGTTTTTGTTAAATGTGAGCCAAAATCATCACAATTAAAAGAACCAAAGACTTAAACTACTTCAGCCTGTGTGTATTGCATTTATTTAATACATGAGTTTCACTCAATTTGAGTTGAATTAGTGAAATAAATGAACTTTTCCAAGACATTCTAATTTATTGAAATGCACCGTTACACTCACTGGCCACTTTATTAGGTACACCTGTACAATTGCTTGGTAACACAAATTGCTAATCAGCCAATCACATGGCAGCAACTCAAATGCATTTAAGGCATCTAGGGCTACATCCGAAAACTTAGGCAGCTGACTTGCTGCCTCACGAGGCAATAGGTGTGTTCGACTTGAAGCGGCGCAGTATGAGCAGTGCCGAGAATGAGCAGTATATGATATTACAGTATCGCGAGAGTGATTCGAAAGCATAGGATCTGTCTGCTCTCTTATCGCTCTCGCGGTACTGTGATGTCATATACTGATCATTCTGCTTGGCATCGCTTCAAGTTGAACACACCTAATGACTTTGCAGGCAGCATTTTTGCACGAAGGCACCTCACGAAACTGATTTCTGACAGGCTTCTGAGGCAGTGTAATGGTTTAATGGTCTACAACAAAATTGAATGAGTTTTGGTGATAACTAAACAAATATTTAACTACTATAATACTGATTTATCGCTATAAATAACATCAAAAGTGCAAAAAGTTAATCAGAAATATACATTTACACACAAACTAACCACCAAACGCAACTTTCAGACGCCATCTTTATTTTTAGCTCAACCATCACGGAATGAAATGCACAGGATTGTGGGATATCAAAGGCAGCGAAGGATACATCTATGCTGCCTTAAAAAATCGATCAGATGAAGGTATCTCATGAGACAGGAAGTGAAGCTAACTTTGGATTCGGACATGCCTTGATGCGTCCTCCGAAGGCAGCATTTTTCAGTTTTCGGGTACAGCCTATATGTGGTGAAGACGACTTGCTGAAGTTCAAACCAAGCATCAGAATGGGGAAGAAAGGGGATTTAAGTGACTTTGAACGTGGAATGGTTGTTGGTGCCAGACGGGCTGGTCTGTGTATTTAAAAAACTGCTGATCTACTGGGTTTTTTACGCACAACCATCTCTAGGGTTTACAGAGAATGGTCCGAAAAATAGAAAATATCCAGTGAGCAGCAGTTGTGTGGACGAAAATTCCTTGTTGATGTCAGAGGAGAATGGGTAGACTGGTTAGAGATGATAGAAAGGCAACAGTAACTCAAATAACCACTCGTTACAACCAAGGTATGCAGAATACCATCTCTGAATGCATAACGTGTCAAACCCTGAAGCAGATGGGCAACAGCAGCAGAAGACCACACCAGGTGCCGCTCCTGTCAGCTAAGAACAGGAAACGGAGGCTACAATTTGCACAGGCTCACCAAAATTGGACAATAGACGATTGACTGGTCTGATGAGTCTCGATTTCTGCTGCGACATTCAGATGGTAGGGTAAGAATTTGGTGTAAAGAACATGAAAGCATGGATTTATCCTGCCTTGTCTCAACTGTGGCTGGTGGTGTAATGTGTGGGGGATATTTTCTTGGCACACTTTGGGCCCCTTAGTACCAATTGAGCATTGTTTAAACGCCACAGCCTACGTGAGTATTGTTACTGACCACGTCCATCCCTTTATGACTACAGTGTACCCGTCTTCTGATGGCTACTTCCGGCAGGATAATGCACCATGTCACAAAGCTCAAATCATCTCAGACTGGTTTCTTGAACATGACAATGAGTTCACTTTCACTTAAATGGCCTCCACAGTCACCAGATCTCAATCCAATAGAGCACCTTTGGGATGTGTTGGAACAGGAGATTCACATCATGGATGTGCAGCCAACAAATCTGCAGCAACCGCGTGATGCTATCATGTCAATATGGACCAAAATCTCTGAGGAATGTTTCTAGTACCGTCCAACCCGGTACTAGCAAGGTGTACCTAATAAAGTGGCCAGTGAGTGTATATATTCATTATAATATCTAATATTTATTCATGGCTTTAAAATTGCTTCCCCAACACAGCACTGTAGTACATTTACTGCAATAAATGGCATGTATTCATATTTTTTTAATCAGTAAACAGCTTAAAATACAATTAGTCAGAGAGCGTGGCTTTTTCATACAACAGTATGTACAGATCTCACTGTACTGATTGTTTCAGTTTTATATATCAGAAACGAGTGATAAATCTGCCAGTTTGGTAAGACAAATTATGTATACATTGCTTCTCATGTAAATGTGTGTTGTTTCAATGAAAAACAAGACAAATGCTTTAGCTGGGGTTTTGGCACTCTAACCTTTGTATTGTGGAAAATAGTCAACAAGATGTGACTTTGGGATCTTCTCTTTCAGGATATCAGTTTTATTGAGGAAGAGGATGATAGAGGACTCCTGGAACCAGGGGTAGGAGATGATTGTCTTAAAAAGTGCCTTACTCTCCTCCATACGGTTCTGGTATAAAATCACATCAACAGAATGAACAACTGTTAATCATCTATGATGTAATGATGCAAGATCTCACTAACTCAGAAAAGCTACTAAGACAATGCAAGGAAGTGACTAACCTCATTTGCACACTCATATAGGGCCTGGTCATACTCGCTCAGAGCCACCAGAAAGATGATGGAAGTAACGTTTTCAAAACAATGGATCCACTTCCGTCTTTCTGACTTTTGGCCTCCAACATCAACCATTCTACAAATACAAGAGGTTTAGAATTATAAAATGGGTCACATTAAGTCATCCATCTTCACACCACCATATAATTAAGAGTTACCTGAATATGACTGTCTGGAGGTCAAAGACATACTCAATGATGCCTGTGGTTGGAATTCGGACTCTCAGAATATCCTGAACAGTCGGCATGTAAAAGGATGCAGATATTCTGTCAATGTCATCGAGGTAACTAGTAAACAGAAAAAAATAAAAAAGACTGAGAAACCATGAAAATGCTTTTTTTAGTTATTTGTCCAAAAGTCTAAATGGCCACCAAAATTCACCAAACACAAAATAAAGGAAAGTTTCACCAAACATTTCAAAATATAAAGGAAAGTTTCAATTTCATATATATATATATATATATATATATATATATATATAAATATATATATATATAATAAAGCTATACATATTTTTAAATAACATAACATGAAATATGTCTTAATATTTGTATTTTCTGAAGTAAAACACTTGATTGTGAGCTGAGGTAAAAAGAGTCTTCCGTTGCATACATTTATCAGTTCATGAGTTCCCTGAATCAAACCAATGACCAGGGATTTGCACTAAAGTCTGAACTACAGCTACTTATTTCTTCTAAATTACAGTATACTTCTAAATTGAAAGTAGAGCGCTTAGAAAAAAAGCACTATTACACAGTGATATTATAAATTGGTAATTAAATGTTTATATATACACACTCTGCATTCAAAAGTTTGGGATCGGTAAGATTTGTAAAAAATGTTTAAAGAAGTTTATAATGCTCATCATGGCTGTATCTATTTGATAAAAAAATACAGATTTTTTTTTTTTGTAAAATATTATTGCAATTTAAAATAAACATTTTAATATACTTTAAAATATAATTTATTCCTATGAAGCAAAGCTGAATTTTCAGCATGATAACTTCAGTCTTCAGTGTCACGTGATCCTTCAGAAATCATTCTAATATGCTGATTTATAATCAATGTTGGAAACAGGTATACTGCTTAATATTGTTGGGGACCTGTGATACTTTTTCAGGATTCTTTGATAAGTAAAACATTAAAATGTATTCAAAATAGAAATGTTGTGTTACAATATACACTACTAATCAAAATTTTGGGGTCAGTAAATATTTTCTTTCTTTTTTTTCAAGATATTAATACTTTTATTCAGCAAGGATGTGTTAAATGGATAAAAAGTGATAGTAAAGACTTTCTATTTTGAATAAATGCTGTTCTTTTTAACTTTTTATCCATCAAATAATCAAAGAAAAAAGTATCACAGGTTCCAAAAAGTTATTAAGCAGCACAACACTTTCAACACTGATAATAAATCAGCATATTAGAATGATTTATGAAGGATTATGTGACACTGAAGACTGGAGTAATGGCTGATGAAAGCGCTGCATCACAGAAATAAAAAGGAAAGTATAATAAAAAGGAAACCAATATTAGAAATTGCAATAAAGTTTCACAATATTACTGTTTTCTTTCTGTATTTTTGATTAAATAAATACAGCCTTGATGAGCATAAAAGACTCCATTAAAAAACATACAAAATCTTACTGATCCCAAACTTTAGAATGGCAGTGTATACAGTGTTCCTTTCCACCCCGTTACAACACACACACACACACACACACACACACACACACACACACACACACACACACACACACACACACACACACACACACACACACACACATATATACACATATATACTGTATATACACAGACATATACATATATATATATATATATATATATACACACACACACACACACACACATATATATATATATATATATATACACACACACACACATATATATATATATATATATACACACACACACATATATATATATATATATACATATATACACTATCTCACAGAAGTGAGTACACCTTTCAAATTTTGTTAAATATTTTATCATATCTTTTCACGTGACAACACAGAAAAAATGGCACTTTGCTACAATGTAAAGTAGTGAGTGTACAGCTTGTATAACAGTGTAAATTTGCTGTCTCCTCAAAATAACTCAACACACAGCCATTAATGTCTAAACCGCTGGCCACAAAAGTGAGTACACCCCTAAGTGAAAATGTCCAAATTGGACCCAATTAGCCATTTTCTCTCCCCGGTGTCATGTGACTCATTAGTGTTACAAGGTCTCAGGTGTGAATGGGGAGCAGGTGTGTTAAACTTGGTGTAATTGCTCTCACTCTCTCATACTGGTCACTGGAAGTTCAACATGGCACCTCATGGCAAAGAACCCTCTGAGGATCTGAAAAAAAAGAATTTGGAAAAAAAAAGATTGCCATGACCCTGAAACTGAGCTGCAAGACCATACGGCGGTTTAACATGACAGGTTCCATTCAGAACAGGCCTCGCCATGGTCAACCTAAGAAGTTGAGTGCACGTGCTCAGCATCATATCCAGAGGTTGTGTTTGGGAAATAGACATATGAGTGCTACCAGCATTGCTGCAGAGGTTGAAGGGGTGGGGGGGTCAGCCTGTCAGTGCTCAGACCATACTCCGCACACTGCATCAAATTGGTCTGCATGGCTGTCGTCCCAGAAGGAAGCCTCTTCTAAAGATGATACAGAAGAAAGCCCCCAAACATTGGATTACTGGAACCATGTCCTGTGGTCTGATGAGACCAAGATAAACTTATTTGGTTCAGATGGTGTCAAGCATGTGTGGTGGTAACCAGGTGAGGAGTACAAAGACAAGTGTGTCTTGCCTACAGTCAAGCATGGTGGTGGGAGTGTCATGGTCTGGGGCTGCACAAGTGCTGTCGGTACTGGGGAGCTACAGTTCATTGAGGGAACCATGAATGCCAACATGTACTGTGACATACTGAAGCAGAGCATGATCCCCTCTTTCAGAGACTGGGCCGCAGGGCAGTATTCCAACATGATATAGACCCCAAACACACCTCCAAGACAACAACTGCCTTGCTAAGGAAGCTGAGGGTAAAGGTAAGATGTGGGGCATCCTCAAACGGAAGGTGGAGCAGCAAAGGTCTCTAACATCCACCAGCTCTGTGATGTCGTCATGGAGGAGTGGAAGAGGACTCCAGTGGTAACATGTGAAGCTCTGGTGAACTTAATGCTCAAGAGGGTTAAAACAGTGCTGGAAAATAATGGTGGCCACACAAAATATTGACATTTTGGGCCCAATTTGGACATTTTCACTTAGCGGTGTACTAACTTTTGTGGCCAGCTGTTTAGACATTAATGGCTGTGTGTTGAATTATATTGAGAGGGCAGCAAATTTACACTGTTATACAAGCTGTACACTCACTACTTTACATTGTAGCAAAGTGTTATTTCTTCAGTGTTGTCACATGAAAAGATATAATAAAATATTTACAAAAGTGTGAGGGGAGTACTCACTTCTGTGAGATACTGTATATATACACATATATGCATATAAATATATATACATTGTTGTAAAGGCTCCTTTAAGAGAGGGTTTTTATTCTGACATCATATGAGCAGTCTCGTTAGTTAAGCCGCTGTTGCTTGCTGAAGTGTACATCTGTCGATCGCTGAAAGGACATTTCTACTTGTTCATTTGCGATATTTCCTGCAGCTGTTACCTTGAGGTGTTAGTCATTGACCTACAAGTAAGCCTGTTTGCATTATGTTTTTGTTTATTTAGATCGGTATTTAATTATTTATAACTGCATAACTGCATCACCCGTGCATGTATAGATATGACCTCAGCCATTGTTTCTGTTAATCTAGCTTAATGATGCTGCTCGAGATGTGATTATTTATTCTTTATTGATATGTATATCATTGGTTTGTTTTCCATGATACTTCGGTGATGTGATATTGATTACTTTGAGCTGTTTATACCAAACTAGCGATCAAATTCTGATGTGCCGTGATTATAGCTATATATGGAGGGACGTTTATGGCGTATAGTGCATACCGTGATACTTTTATTATCCTTTCTTGGACTGTAATGTTCGCTGAGAAATGTTACAGATGAGGATTTAGTATACTTTGGCTGCCTTTATGTACAAATGGATATTTATCATTATGTATATGCTTAATTATTGTTATTCATGATTGTTTATTGTATTTCTTGTATTCCAGACTAATGCCTCTACTGCCTGTAAATCGATCATCTCATATCAATACATCATCTAATCCCAATCACCTGTCTCCTCATCCTTATATAATATTGTGCTCTAACCGGCACCCAGGGGGTTCACTCATCCAATTGCAAATCAGATCCTTACAGTCAAAAGTCTCTCAACATACATACATACATATACATATATATATATATATATATATATATATATACTCACCGGCCACTTTATTAGACACACCTGTTCAATTGCTTGGTAAATTACCAATTTACCAATCAGCCAATCACATGGCAGCAACTCAATACATTTAGGCATCTAGATGTGGTGAAGACGACTTGCTGAAGTTTAAACCGAGCATCAGAATGGGGAAGAAAGGGGATTTAAGTGACTTTGAACGTGGAATGGTTGTTGGTGCCAGAAGGCTGGTCTGAGTATTTCAAAAACGGCGGATCTACTGGGATTTTCACGCACAACCATCTCTAAGGTTTACAGAGAATGGTCCAAAAAAGAGAAAATATCCAGTGAGCGGCAGTTGTGTGGATGAAAATGCCTTTTTGATGTCAGAGGTCAGAGGAGAATGAGCAGACTGGTTAGAGATGATAGAAAGGTATCAGTAACTCAAATATCCACTCGTTACAACCAAGGTATGCAGAATATCATCTCTGAATGCACAACACATCGACCCTGAAGCAGATGGACTACAGCAGCAGAAGACCACACCGGGTGCCGCTCCTGTCAGCTAAGAACAGAAAATGGAGGCTACAATTCGCACAGGCTTACCAAAATTGGACAATAGAAGATTGGAAAACCGTTGCTTGGTCTGATGAGTCTCGATTTCTGCTGCGACATTCAGATAGTAGGATCAGAATTTGGCGTAAAGAACATGAAAGCATGGATCCATCCTGCCTTGTCTCAACGGTTCAGGCTGCTGGTGGTGGTTTAATGGTGTGGGGGATATTTCCTTGGCACACTTTGGGCCACTTAGTACCAATTGAGCATCGTTTAAATGCCTCAGCCTACCTGAGTATTGTTGCTGACCATGTCCACCCCTTTATGACTACAGTGTACCCATCTTCTGATGGCTACTTCCAGCAGGATAATGCACCATGTCACAAAGCTCAAATCATCTCAGACTGGTTTCTTGACCATGACAATGAGCTCACTTTACTCAAATGGCCTCCACAGTCACCAGATCTCAGTCCAATAGAGAACCTTTGGGATGTGGTGGAATGGGAGATTCTCTCTTAAAACTCCTCAGCCCTATCTCCGCTGGTGCCTGTCAGTCCCTTAGCTTACCCTCAGTCAGCGCCATCTGGGTCCTCCAGAGCCCCCACCCTCCCTCAAGTTGGATTTTGTTATGGAGCAGGGACGTGCCTTCCCGAGAGGGGGCGAACTGTTACATGTATGCCTTGTTTTCACTTCTCTCCCTTGTGACCTAGTTTTCTTGTTGCCTGATTATGTCATTCAGTTCACCTGTTGTCTATTAATCATTTCATTAGCTCCCTTTGTTTGATTCATGCTTATAAGTCCTCTGTTCTCCCTTATGCTGGGTACACACTAAAATATTTTTTAAATCTTATACGATCTTCAAAATGTGAGAGACCACACACATGAGGACAAAACAAATCCTAGATTTAACCATTTTGCTCCTATAGTGTGTGGTGTTCTGTGACGTGACGAAGACAGCACACCAGACACCAACAGATTTTCAACAAGAGTTCCAAATTTGATCACATTAAATGTTTTATTGTGGCCAGCTTAAGGCACACCTGTGCAATAATCATGCTGTCTAATCAGCATCTTGATATGCCACACCTGTGAGGTGGATGGATTATCTCAGCAAAGGAGAAGTGCTCACTAACACAGATTTTGATAGATTTGTGAACAATATTTGAGAGGAATAGGCCTTTTGTGTACATAGAATAAGTCTTAGATCTTTGAGTTCAGCTCATGACAAATGGAGGCAAAAAACAAAAGTGTTGCATTTATAATTTTGTTCAGTGTATGTATATATATATATATATACACACACAAGTCATGTGCAACATATTTTCATAGAGTCATACGTTTTAACGTAACAAAAATACTAATTACCACTCTCTGGCACTGCTTCATCAATTATTAATTAATTATTTTATTTTATTTTTTGAGTGACAACATGGCATGTATGCCAAGTATGGTAACCTATACTTGGAATTTGTGCTCTGCATTAATTTAACCAATCCAAGTGCACATGCAGCAGTGAGTAGTGAACACACACACCCGGAGCAGTGCAGCGGTGCCTAGGAGCGATTAGGGGTACGATGCCTTGCTCATGGGCACCGAGTATGGTTCATTCAGTCCCCATATTCACATGCCATAGTACGCAATGATTACCATACTCAGATACAACTGTATTAACGTGGTATTCCAAAGAATATAAAGAATACACACACACACATTGCATTATCATGGTGCCCTGTCGAAAATGTGGTATATAATACAATTAGTACTTTTTGTCAGTGTGAAAAGTTAAATCTTCACTGCACTTACTATTTGGTTGAATCTGATAACTGGAACTCTCTCCTTCGTTCAAAGCATTTCTGCAGACCTTGGTCTTTCCAGATACTCTTGATGGCTTCAGCATGTTTAGGCTCCAGTGACTGTACTGTTTCGGGGATCACACTGTTAAGCATTGCAGCATGTGTCTACAACAAACAGATTAGATTTTAGTTTTGAGGAGAGAGCTAAGATATTTAACATGTCTAATAAAACATATGCTTTGTCTCAGAATTCCTGGTGCATACTTTGTTTTTTCCATCAACAAAAGGAATGTTTAGGTGCTCCATGGCTTGAAGCAGGTTGAGAATGGAAGCAAAGATATTCTGGAACACCAGCTTGGCATAGGCCCTCCTGTCCTCCTCTGTGTAGCCCCTGCCATGAATGATTCTCATCTGCTTGATGAAAGTACTCTTCCCGCTCTCCCCTGTGCCTGTCGAAGGACATGGAAAGTTTTTTCTGTGAGATATCATGCATTACTGTTATCCCCTTTCCACCAGCAGGAACCAGGTGCTAGTTCAGAGCCAATACAGAGCCAGGTCTTACATCACTGAATACGTTTCATGTTTCGTTTCACTGGCGCGGCTGCACCCATCCCGAACAAGCCTAAACAAACTATCAACAATGGCGGACGTTGTGTTGCTATTGATGTTCATGTTCATGGCTTTGCGAACCTAAATCGGCATCCAAACACGGCGAATCCAACGTGTTCGTGTTTAGCTGCTTTTTCAAATATGGAGGTCCAAAGTCGTCTTGTTGGTCACGGTAACCCCTACTAAATGATAGACCTACTAGAGCTACATTTGAATTTGTCTCATAATTCCTGAAGTTTGCATTATTGATTCTTATCTGATTCTAATAATCATCTCTCAGCCACAGTTTTCGTATCTCATGTGCACTTCTACATATTCAAATTTGGTATGGCATGAAAACCAGCTTAGTCATTCCTAAAACATCTCCCTTTTTTGTTACACATAGC
The DNA here is from genome assembly GCA_027422405.1 of Ptychobarbus kaznakovi. Taxonomy (NCBI): domain Eukaryota; kingdom Metazoa; phylum Chordata; class Actinopteri; order Cypriniformes; family Cyprinidae; genus Ptychobarbus; species Ptychobarbus kaznakovi. The sequence continues at coordinate 12,368,201 of CM049797.1, forward strand.
AAAGGAAGTCTGTAACAAACAAAAGGATGAATAGATGACACAATTTTCTTTTTTGGGTGAACTATTTCTTAATAATGTGAGTGTTCAAACTGTTATTAGAAGTTATCTTGCAAAAACGTGTCAGGAAATTATCTATTCACTTGTGCTCATTTTTGGACATGCACAGAGACCTGACAAAGACACCTAGTATGGATTTTCTGATTTGCATGTTTGCTTTAGGATATGAACATTGTGATTGTGTGATCAGAATGGTCTGCCAGTGAGGTGTGAATGGTTTGAATATGATTTGTTTTAATATGAAACCATAGTTCAACAACTAAATTTAGAAACTTTCATTTAACAAAAGTCTATACACTACATACAATAACTTGTAAATGAGATTATTGTGATAAGCATTGCTGATTATTGATGAATGTTTTATTTGTGTGTCTCTTTTTGTGGTCAAGTCACCTTTATTTATATAGAGCTTTTAACAATACAAATTGTGTCAACGTAACTTTACAGTATTAAATAGGAAAATAGTGTGTCGATGATACAAAAGGACAATTGTAAACAATCAAAATCATCCAGCTCAGTTCAAATAATATCTGTGCAATCAAGTCGACCGTCATCAAAAGCGTTTTTTGCTTCAAAACTGAATAGTAGAGAAAACCACACAGAACACTAAACTCAGTCTCTTGAGTTTGATGACACGTAACCAAGTATGAAGCCACATGCACCCACACAAAAATAATTCTGACATTGCAGTGCTATTACAGTACATGCCCGACAGGTCTGACAATCGGGAGTTTTGCTAAAAGGGTGGAGATTTTTATCATGGTTAAAACAAGGAAACACTGGATTAGCTCAATCATCTGTTCTTCTATTAAACTGGCATTAACTCAGCTGATTAGAAACAAACTTAACCAAAAACATAAGTACATATCAAGGAAAACATAAATGAACTGAAACACTTAAGTAACTGCTTATGTTCGATATGATGCAAGTACACGTATAGGATGTGATGGAGCTAATCCTATCAGTAGATTCTATGTTAGGAATTCACACGTTGGTCCTGTTTGCATGCTTTTGCAAATATCTTTACATGCTTACTTGCATTTTAGTTTCATTAAGAACATAATGATGTGCTGTATGAGACTGAATGACTTTCCATTGACATCCTTTTGCATTTATTTGCATGTGACCGCTAACAGTCAGAGGAAATATGTCATCTAAACATTTGAAGTGTGAATTTTGTGAGCCTTATAAGTATAAAAGCATTAATACACATCATCTGGGAATTGTTTTATAATGTAATGTCAATAAATTATTGATTCTGAAGATGCTGAACAACTACAATTATTTACACTGAACATTACACACTTTCAGGTGTCACTAAAAAAATAGAAATCTACATACCTAAAATAAAACAAACAAACAAAAATGAAAAGTACATACCTAAAAGCAAAAGTTTCAGTTGTCGGGATGAATCCCGCTTGTCCATCTTAAGCTGTCTCTCAATTTCTTGGTGAATCCTGATGCTTTCTCTGTGTTCACCCGACAAGCAGCAGTCCCCCATCCTGAACAGCTTGAACCTTCTCCAGGACTTTGCAGTTAACACATTCATCAATCACTGACCAGTGTTAAAAACCTGTCTTCAAGAAAACCTATTGAAACACGCCTACCTCAGGACTAGTCTGATGAACTGTAATTTACAGGTATAGTTTCTTCCTTGTTCAATGGATGGGGTGGGTTGTGTCACATTATGCATTAGTTTCCTTTTTCCCTCTGCACCAGTCTCAACTGCTCTCTATTAAAACAAACAGGAAAAAAATCATGAACAGAGGAACTGAAGGATGCCATTTTAAAATTGTACATTGTGTAACGTTCTCCTGTGGAACACAACATTCAGGAAGAATGTTTAATCCAACAGTTTTGGAACCCATTGACTTCCATTGTATCGACAAACAAAGAAATGAGAAATAAAGAAAGAATCTTTCTTTAAAAATCCCTCTTTTTTATGTTCCACAGAAGAAAGAATGTTGTACAGGTTTGCCATGGCATGAGGGTGACTAAATTTGAGGGTTTTTTTCTTCTTGTGCACCTTATCCAAGAATTGAGATCATGTTGGTTGCATACAAGGAACTTGTTGTAGCATTACACCTTTTGCTCAAAATGCCACTAAACAAAACTGGTTTGTTGACTGATTTTAGAGGGGTTTGGGGCACTGTTCTTTACATTTACGCATTTAGCAGACACTTTTATCCAAAGCGACTTACAGTGCATTCAGGTTATACAACTTTTTTCGTCAGTATGTGTTCCCTGGTAATTGAACCCACAACGTTTTGCGCTGCTAACGCAATGCTCTAACCACTGAGCCACAAGAACACTTTTCAGATGGTCAGATTAGGAGCCCAGCTAAACACCAGCTGGGCCAGGCTGGGAGACCAGCCTAAACCAACTAAGACCAGGTTTTTACAGCAAGGCAAAATGAGGCAATGATTGATAACTTTTATCACATTTGAGGCAGATAAGATACAATTGCATTCCAGACGGTTATACGTGAATGTGAATAGAGTATATGTCCTCATTTAACCATTTCATTCAATGAGCTTAAACCACTTGCTTGTCCAAGGATGTGCAAATGTCACCCAGACAATCAGCTTGCATGATGATGATCCAAATGTAGGGATGTAAAAATGCATCAGTGTGATAATGATATTAAAATAATTATTATTACATTTAGCAATCGATTATAATGCATTAATTATGCCCAAAGTGTTAACAGCCATTACATGTGCTCTAGCAACACAATAAGATCTGTGAAAACAAGTGTGCTCTTTAGGTTAACAAACAATAACTTTGTTATTTTTAATTCTTGTTTTAACAGCATTTTCATCATTTTTTATTTTTTAAGAAAGATCTAAGATAGTGAAACTTGCTGGAAATCAACATCCTGGACAGGGCAAAAAATATGCAATATGCTAAATGCATAACAAAGGCATTTAAAAAAAAAGTTTTATATATATATCAAACCTGCAGCTAAACATAAAATAAATCGTTTTGTATTACGTTTGTTTCATTCAAACATATTTTGAAAAATAACAATGAAATGTGCCAAAAATAATCAAATTATAAAAGAATGAATAAATGAATATAAATACATTTATGAATAAATATTAAACATACACATTAGCAGAACTTCTGTTGATAAAAGAGGCATTAATTTGTTTAGTTACGTCATTACAGCTAATATAGCTTTAAGCATTTTGTGGGTTAACTGCATGCATGTCACTTTATTAGGCTTCAGTCAGGCCTGGAATGACATGAGGACGAGTACAGTAACAAAGAATAAAATGTCAAATTTAAATATTTTTATATTTAAATATATGTTTGTTGCTGTAGCACAGAATTCCATAAGTTACACATATGGCATTTTCTCTCATTACATCCTCCAAAATGAAAATATGAGGAACAAAATGTATGTGCATGATAGAAACAGACTGGCTTGTCTAGTATACATGCTTATGAGGGACTTAATTATCCTGTTTGCCACAAACATACAGGGAAACAAACCTGCTAAATATTTGTATTGCCATAAAGTAAAAATATACTTATAGTATACACTATACTTATATAGGAACAAAATACTTAAAGTAATACAAAATAGAATTTCATGGCTATTAAGAGATATCTGTGGCAGTTACAGGGAAGGTGGTTTCTGGTTTTGTAAAGAACTAAAAAATAAAAACGTCAGAACAAAATTCTGCTGTGGCGTCTGGTTGTATATTTAATAGTGTAAGGTGTCCTGTGTCACAGAACACTTATGCAATGTTTTGGATGGTATGAGGAAGTATGAACAAAAACAAGCTATTAAATAGCATAAATAGCAGCTCCAGACCAGTACAGTACTTATTAAACTGGTATTTCTACTTAATACGTTTTATAAGTTTAATAAGTCTCCTGCAATATACAATGGATTGCAAGGCAAGTTTATTTAGCCCATTTCATGCACAATGGTAAAAAAAAAGATTCTAATAAAATGGATTTAAAATATTATTAAAGACAAATAATAAGAAAAGAGAAGAATATATAAGATGATGCAGTGCATCAGGAAGATGCATCACAGTTCTCATTCAGTAAATGCACAGTAAACGTGTTCTGGCCTTGACATGGTCCTGTTGATCCGAATAGTCTGTTTATATTCAGTCAGTGAACATATATCTGTCATGTGTGAAGATCCAAGGCATTGAGGTCATAGTCCATGTATAAAGGTTCCAAGCATTGTGTTATTCCATGTCTAACAAACCTGTTGTGTTACCTGTTCTGAACACCGAACAACTAAATCATTAGGCACATTTATTAACCTACTGACTCGACACAGATCATCTAGATTTAATTAAGGTAAAGAGATTTACTTTTGTTTTACTTTCAGACTCAGATATTTCATATTTTAGGGTTTAGTTGTTTACTTACATTTAAATGTGATGTTTTTAAAAGTTATCAACAATACAATCTACCATTTTATTTTCCTTTTGTAAAATGTTTTGCTTAAAATCTTTCTTAAAAACAATTGTCACTTGGTTTGATATTTTGTTTATTGCAGTGACATTTATGCAAGCATAAGTGTCCAAATGCTTTTTTGGCCCACTGTACGAGTTTCATGATTTTTACATTTGCACAGCAAATATGTGACCCTGGACCACAAAACCAGTCATAAGGGTCAATTTTTGTAAATTGAGATTTAAACATCATCTGAAAGCTGAATGAATACGTTTCTATTGATGTATGGTTTGTTGGGATAGGACAATATCTGGCTGAGATACAACTATTTAAAAAATCTGGAATATGAGGGTGCAAAAAAATTGAAATATTGAGAGAATCACCTTTAAAGTTATACAATTGAAGTTCTTAGCAATGCATATTAGTAATCAAAAATTACATTTTGATATATTTACGGTAGGAAATTTACAAATATCTTTATGGAACATGATCTTTAATATCCTAATGATTTTTGACATAAAAGAAAAATCGATAACATTGACCCATACAATGTATTGTTGGCTACTTATGAATGGTTTTGTGGTCCAGGGTCACATCATATACACTTCTCTCTAAAACAGCAGCAAATATTATACACTGCTCTCTAAAATAGAAGATTTTATCGCAAAAAAATAAATAACACCTTTCCAGTGATAACCCTGAATTCAGCACGGTCCACACACTATGTAAACCATGCCAGCTTCACCCTCCCAAAAAAGATTTCAGAGGATCACAACACAAATTTGGTCCTTTACTCTTGGCTAAACACAAAACATTCATTTTTGACACGCATCTTATCACATGAAACTCTTTACAAATCTGTACTGTCTTTAAAAGCAACTGCAAATGTTGACCAAAGCTTTATTACACCACACTAACCACACTGTGAAGTCAGTACAACAGCAGTAAGAGCATCATTGCCTCACTGAGAACATCTGTTGGGTAATTTATTACGACAAAATCTAAAAGTATGCAAGCGTTACAGAAAACCTCTGAATGGCACATTAGTAGTTTAAGATGAGTGTGCACAGGAATCGGCTCTCTTGGCACATCATTCAGGCTTGATGTAACAGAATGATACTGGCAAGGGCAACTTATTGCCTGTGGTATGATTATTAGTTTGGCAATATATAAAACAATCACATGTGAAAAACTTTGGCACTTTTAATGTAAATGTTTATGTAAACTAGCGGTTATCTATACTTTATCGATGCATGTGTCTTGGAAATGAGAAAAGACACTTTTATACTAAGCTTGCTCTGACTCTTAATAAAATACCATGTTACAATACCATATAAGTACTTTTCATTGCTTTCTAAAGACCTCACCACACAGAATAATTCATATGTCCAAAATAGATAAATCTACATTACATTTATAGCAAACAGCTATGAATACAACTGAATGAATACAACGAAACAACTTGAAAACCAAAAAGAACCTGCTACAGAATAAAACTTAATAAAAAGTTCAATAACAACGTTTTCATTAAAATGGAATAATAACATTCAAGTTGAACCCTGTGAAGTTGCTCTGAGGTGCAAATAAATAATGACGAAGCAGTGAGCAGCTTGTGTTACAGATAAAACATGTGTGTCCAATTTCAGAGCCGAATCAGCGGACTGCTCGAACAGTTAAAGCAGACTTTAGTGGATCACAGCATTACGGCAGACTTTAGTTGCAAACTGACAAGTTTTTTTAACAGGGCAAGACAAAGACAAAACCATAACCGGCCGTTGTTTAGACTAGATTGTATTCCTTCAGTGTGAGCTGCAAGATGGTGTCCTTGACAGCAGCGAACACGAATCGGATGTTTTCTGTGTCAGTGGCGCAGGTGAAATGAGAGTAAATGATTTTTTCGGAGTCTGGATTCAGGTCGACAAACATCTTCAGGATGAATTCCCGTGCGGCTTGAGCATCTCTCTGGGGTCCTAAGAGAGAAAAATAGATCGATTTTGGTTAGCTTGGTTGTCCTGAAACTAATCAGAGCTTTTACTTAAAATAACTTAGAACCTGAATTATGAACAATAATACGAACAATAATACGTCATGCGAACTGTCCGCCACATTGTTGGAGGTGAGCTTCCCTCCCTCCAGGACATCTACACCAGGCGGTGTACAAGGAAAGCCCAGAGGATCATCAATGATTCCAGCCACCCGTCCCACAGACTGCTCTCTCTGCTGCCCTCAGGAAGACGTCTCACAGCATCCGATCCCGCACTAGCCGACTGAGGGATAGCTTTTTCCCTCAGGCTATCAGCTATCGAACAGTCAGAACTAATACACCCTACAGCATACTCCCACTTTAACAACATGCCATGCACTGCACTTTAACTTGAACTCCAACCCAGTTCAACTGGACTACACGCACACACTGCACTAACACAACAATCTATCTGCTAACACTGGATACCATCCAAGACACCCATTTGCACATCCATGACATTGCGTATCTAGCTTATGTATAATCTGCTGCACCTTCGCATATTATTGTGCATATATATGTGTACATAATGTAGAATGTGTACATATGGTGTATAATGTGTGTTGATAACTGTAAGTATGTCTAATAGTACACTGTGTGTACTGAGTATATGTAGGCTATGTGTATTCTGCACATTGTCTTCTGTATAAGTCTGTAAGTATGTACTGTCTATAATGTAAATTGTTTCTGTACTGTCTGGAGCACGCTCTCAAGAATTTCACTCACCAAGGCACATGTGCTGTGGTGATGTGACAATAAAAGTGATTTGATTTAATACAGCGATGCTTTAGCAGCACCATGGAAAGAACATCAGTCCAATAAGCGCATCATGACTGATCATCTTTTTAAAATCTCACAGAATAATCAGGAAAAACAACACATCACAATGTTTTTAAACTTACCATCATATTCAGGAAAGTAATCTACAAGGTGTGAAAACAATATTTTATCTTCCAAAAGGTCTTTCTTGTTCAGAAAAAGAATAACTGATGAATTCTGGAACCAGGGGTATGATATTATCGTCCTAAACAATGCTTTGCTTTCCTCCATTCGATTCTGTGGGGGAAATAACACAGGGCCATTTCAGTGGTTATGATCATATAATCAGTAGAGAATTAACTATTGTTTTCATTCTTAACTTAAAATGGCAAGCTGTGCTCACTTTAGCAGAGTTTGAATGAAATTATTATTAATTTTTTTCTGAATTTGTCAGAAGCAGTGAATTGAATGTTAGTGTTGATTGCTGTAGTAAAGCAGGACTAAAATGATCCGAGACAGTCAGAGAACGTTTTATGGGGTCATTTTAATTACAAATACAAATTTCATCAAGTTTCATTTAATGACTAAAATGTCAAGCGGTATAACCATTAAGTAAAATAATATTAAATGTATTATCGAAAATGTGTTATTTAAAACACAAAATTATAATATGTCTAGCTTTGCTTTGTCACATGTCAGCAAGACATATATATATATATATATATATTCTAAATTGTATTTTATTTTATTAGTAATATTTTAATACTGCTTCGTTAGTTTTTATAAAAAAAATATTAGATAAGATTATGCCACAAAGTTAAAAGTTTTTTTGACCAAGAAATGTACACTTTTAACAAATCTTGATTGTAGGATTGTATACCCCCCAAATAAATAAATAAATAAAATAGAATGTTAATTCATACAAATAAATGTGTCAGTGCTGAAAGGCATATGCATCAAGCTATCACGCAAAATAGAAATTCTGCAAAGATTTAACATGGTTAGTAACAACTTTGGATCCCTCTGCTGGTAGTTCATTTACCTCATTGTCAGACTCGACCAGAACTTGATCATATTCACTGAGTGCTACCAGGAACATGATGGAGGTGACGTTTTCAAAGCAGTGGATCCACTTCCGCCTTTCTGACCGCTGCCCCCCTACATCTACCATCCTGATGGAGGAGGACAAGTCGTCAGATTGAAAGTTCATACACTAACAATCAGGCATCTGAGCATGTTGTATCAATGCAGTACCAGATGAACTAGAAGAGTAACTATCAATAGAAGATTTACCTGAATATGACACTATGTAGGTCAAAGGGGTATTCAATGATCCCTGTTGTGGGCACTCTGACCCTGAGCACATCTTGCTGGGTGGGAACATAGGAAGGGGCGGCAATGCGATCCAGAGAGTTTAGATAACTGTGGACAAACAGTGCTATAAGGTTTGTGCAAGAGTTGCCCTAATGTAATAGTATTACCAAAATCATATTTTATGTTTCTGTAATCAGTTAATCCACACCAGTATTTGTAAGCTCTTTAGTCACAGTAGTGTTTTGAATGCTAAAATATAATTATTGTTTGGATTTAATGTATTCAAAGATAGATCATACAAACGTTTTAAAACCAAGTCTTTGGGAAAAACTGTTGTTTCAGTTTGTTATTTGCCTAATAAATGACAATACAATTTTTGGTTTAAACAATTTTTACGTTTTTGACAGATTACTAAAATATTTGTTTGCTCTCTTTATTATGACGGGGTCTAATAATTTGTTAAGCACTGAATAGCAGCATAACATTTAATTGAAATTGTTTGAATCATGCAGAAAAAAATTAAATACTTTTCACTACAGTAATGAAATTGATATTTTTGGAACTGGAGCAGGTGCTTGATTGATCTTAATGATCCTGGAATTGGCTTAATTGTCGCCATGGAATATATAACCTGGTATTAATACTTTATTAATAATTTATCAGAAACTTCAAATGCTGATTCCCAAACTACTATTGGCAGGTATGACAGTCATATTGGTTCAGTTTACTTATTCATTAATGACAGCAAATATAATCCTAAGGCAACTGATTATGTAGATTGGAATATAAAATAATCTAAACATTTAATATGGAAGCTCATAGTTACTATGTATTATGACATGTTGGTTTAGCATTTAGTTACATTCGCAAAAACTCACTTTACTCACTGTTTGTCAGACTAAAATTAAGAGGAAATATATTGCTCTGAGTGAAAATATTAACTTTGTAACATATATTAAAATAGCGATAGTAAAGAGCTGCTAATATTAATTTGAATATCATGGCTCAGATCATTCGATCTTGGGTGAACTTGATTAACAATGTTTTGACGAGAACTTGAGAGAGCAGACTTTGGTGTCTTGGCAAATCTGACCGCAGTGTGAGACATTGTTGAGATCATTTCTAAAACTCTAGAAGACACACGTTCAAATCAGAGAAGCAGAAGTCTTCAGTAAAAGCCACATTCGTTCTGCATTTAATCTCATTGCTGTATAGCAGAAGCCGTATTGGAGCGATCTCATTGTGTTTCTTCTTTCTTATGGAAGGTGACAGGTTTAAGACGCACTCACTATTTTGTGGAATCTGAGAGCTGGTATTCTCTCCTCCGGTCATAACACTCCTGAATTCCTGGGTCATTCCATAAACTCCTGATGGCATCTACATAGGGGTTGACGAACAAGAAGACCTTCTCTACATCTACTTCTCTGACAATGTTTGCATTGGCCTGCGAGGAGAAAAGTAGTGCAATTAAAACAGTGTAAAAAGCTGATGCTTCAGCCAATGCAGTATTGCCAAGTCTATGGTTTTCCAACAGAACTACTTTGATTTAGTCACTTTTTCCCCATAATTCGATTGGGATAGTTTTGAGTTCCAATTGGGTGGGTTTTGTTACACAGATCTGGCAACCCTGAGCTAATGGGACACAATCAACAGTAAACGTTGAGTCACATCCTAGCCCACTTATACATAACCTGGTTACAACTTTATTGACCCATTTTACTTAAGACTCAAATTTGTTGAACTTCTCCATCTCACTACGCCTGACCCAATAAGATGGAAATTGATTGAGGCTGTGTTCCAAAATATTTCAACTACGCACAATGGAAAATAGGTTTGTCTTTGGGGGCATCTACAAATGGATAAAAAAATCTAGATCGCACATTTCTGCAAGGCAGTAAAATGGTATAATTAATTTCATAGCTTGAAGGGGTAATTGTGTTTAAGCCTAGGCAACATGATTAGCCAAAGTGATTGTATCTCTCTCGGGGTATTTGACTCGATGTCTGACCTACTTCATGGCAAAGTTATCTGAGTGCTTTGACACATTGAGCCATGACTCTCATACAGACAATGCAAGTTGAGTCCAACTTGCAACATTCCCCTGATTCTCCGAACTTCAGAAGATGCAAAAAAAATGCCACACTCTAATATTCACAGCACCAATAACATTCAATAGCATCTATTTCCTTACTACTAAAGGTTTTTGCTTGCGCTTTAAAAGTTCAGAGAAGACCTGCGAACAAGATAAAGAATGCATAACAAATCCATAGAAACATCAGATTAATAAGTGATTGGGTAAGACAAATTACTGTACCTTATTATCTTCATATTTGTAGTGGATCTGGAGAGTATCCATTGCCCGTATCATGGCCTGCAACGATGTAAAGATGTTTTGGTAGACCAGCTTGGTAAAGCATCTCCTGTCCTCTTCTGAATAGCCTGAGCCATGAATGATTCTCATCTGTTTAATAAAGGTGCTTTTCCCACTCTCTCCAGTTCCTGAAAGTGGACGCATGTGAATAGTGAAGGGTTAGCTGTGGGAAATCTGATTCAGTGGAACTAAATAGTTTGTTTGGAAGGTTCTTGAATGGCAGCGATTCACCGATTCACTTGAATCATTACTCCAGATGAGTTCCCATCACATGCAGCATTTTCATAGAGTCTAATTTGAGTCCAAAACGTGAGGCTGATTACCCCTTGACAAACTGCTATGTTGGTCAGACTAGTTTTTAGACACAGACTTAACATAGTGGCTATGTTTATGCTACACTTCGACCAGGTAATTACGAGTTTAGACTAGTTTAAAAAAAAATGTACTGCCACGTTTCAACGGTTAGAGTTGAACTGAATTTTCCAACAGAGATGTCTCTATCTTTATTGTTCTGAAACTGGGTAAATATTAAGACATTGTATAAATGAATGCATAAACAAATATGATTGGATTCTAATAAATAAATCTTAAAGAATCCTTAAGATAATTTTATTTTATATTATAATAATATTAGGCTATATTTATAATAAGCCTATAATGCAGATGGCAACTAATTCTTTCCAAAAGAGTGAATCATAATTTTTTTTGCAAATGGACCAAATAAACAAAACCGAATAAAAAAAAAAAATTGGTGAATCACATGTGAACCTGGATCACAAAACAAAATACCACAGTACAATATACCATAGTATATTTGAAGCAATAGCCAACAATATGGGTCAAAATGATCGATTTTACTTTTATGCCAAAAATCATTAGGATGTTAAGTAAAGATCATGTTCCATGAAGATATTTGGAAATTTCCTACCGTAAACATATCAAAATTAATTTTTGATTAGTAATATGCATTGCTAAGAACTTAATTTGGACAACTTTAAAGGCAATTTTCTCAATATTCAGATTTTTTTGCACCCTCAGATTCCAGATGTTCAAATAGTTGTATCTCAGCCAGATGTTGTCCTATCCTAACAAACCATACATCAATGTAAACTTATTTATTCAGCTGATGTATAAATCAATATCACTTATGGCTGGTTTTCTGGTCCAGTGTCACTATAATAAAGACTTCACATTTTGTACACAAGCATAAGTATGTTAAGAGTCAATCACATCCCATCGCATCTGCAAAAGTTGTCCCACCTGTCGAGCTTATTTATATGAATTAAATAAAGAGGGCTGATCTTTTCTTTGCAGAAAAACAGACGTGCACTGAATCAGTTACCTACATACGCGATGTATTTTAATGAATTATACGAATGATTTGTATTTTCAGATGACACATGTGTAAAACTAAAACTATTTACACCTTGCACAAAAGTTTGGTAGAGTGACACGAAAGCACCTCGTACCCAGCAGAAGCAGCTTGAGCTCGCGCCGAGCGTCTTTCTTGTCGCGGCGGAGCTGCCGCTCGATCTCGTCGTTGATCCGTCGCGCTTCTTTCGCCTCCTCGCTGAGGCAGCACGCCATGATGGTGCCAAGCGTCATGATTCTCCGCGGCAATTTACAAGCTTTTCAGCAATTCCATCGACAGATCATCAGTCCCGACTCTAATGCAATCGTTCAGATAAAGCCAGAGAAAGAGTTTCCCTGCCGCGCGCTGGGGAGAGAATCCAAACCAGAAATCGTCAATACCCCTAATATTTCTGCAGCGGATAGAAAACGGCAGTCAAATGTTACAGCAAACCGTATTTTGTGTTTTATATCACTCAGAAAAGCAACAGATCCTTCGGATTTAATAACTCCATTGCAGACGGTTTGTATTGCCTATTTGGCGTTCAATGTTGAAAGTCAATACAACACAGTAACGTCAGTTCCTCTTTAGACCGTACTAAAGTCTCCAGTCCATGAACTTGTGGTTGGGAATATTTGCATGAACGGTGTAGCCCCCGTGTTAAAGTCCCCCACTCCGGGCGTGGTCTCGCTGCATATGCCCGAGTCCGACAAATCCCTGGAAAACCGTTTCCCAAAGTAAATGAACACTACATGAACACTACAGCACCCTCGTACCGCGTCTGACGAGATGTTAAGTCAGTCCATTGAGGTCTTCACTCCTGTTGATTTAAATCCCAGTTTGAATAGGCTCGATTTACATAATGCAATAGGGATGTCCGACTCGCGAACAAATCATTCTTTCGAAGCAACTCTTTCAACGATTCGGACGAACCGATTAGCACGCGTTTGTGAATCAGTATGCTAGAACTCTTGTTAGTAAACTATAGGACGGGGACAGTTTGTGCTTTCAAAATATGTACATTTTATTTCTAATTATATGCAAGTTACCTTGAAATTATTTTGCTACAGAAATAATGAGTAAAATATGTAAAGGTATTGTACTGGAGTGATTCAAACCATTCGGTGTTTGAAATCGACTCAAATCAAACGTCCGAACAAACCGACTCGCATATGTGATGATCATTAACGGCAACAGCATCCACCACGCCCTGTTGTGTGACGCGCAGGATCGAGGAGGAGCAGCTGGTCAAAACAATACAATTGCTCACACTTAAAACATTGGACCAGTCTTGAGCCTAAATGATCCTTATGAAAATATTATTTCAGGATTCCAACATATCACAAGATTTTTCTTTCAGGATACAATAGTCCAAGGAGCTGCTTAACTTAATCTGTAGTAAAAAAAAAAAAACTTCACATACATGGTTGGAGCTGAACTTTACAGGAAGGTAGGATTTGGCACCCCTGTTTTAGTGTTGGAAAATTAAATATGAACATTAAAGTTCTTTCACTTATTTAAATATTTCTTGTTTTTAGTTATTTCATGTGCCAGTTCTATAAAATAAATTTATAAGACATTATTTTAAACCTCTTAATGGAGGAAAAATAAAAAAACTGCTCTAATCAAATAATCAGATTTAAGTTTTAGCTAGTTTCAGTGTTTTTAGTTATCATTGATTATTATTTATTTTTAGGGGTGTTTGTCAGTTATTTTTTATTTCTATAGTTAAGTTTAGTTATACTCCAAATGAAAATGAGAAATGGCAACATAGCTGAAATAAAAGAAGTTAATTATTTTATATTTTGTCAGCTAATATTTATTTCAAGTAGTGCGGTCAAATGATTAATCACAGCCAAAAGGTTTTGTTTACATAGTATATGTGTGTGCACTGTGTATATATTTAAGAAAAATATGTTATGTTTATATATTAAATATATAAATTATATGAATATAAATATATACACATGTAAAATGTATATAAATACACACCAAAGAAAAGTTACGTTTATATACATTTATAATATAAATATACATGTAAATATTTTCATAATATATACTGTGTGTGTATATTTATATATGCATAATATATATACACAGTAGCACACACATATTTTGTAAATAAAAACTTATTTTGGATGCAATTAATATTTGACAGCATTAGTTTCAAGCAATTACTTTTTTTGGGGGGGGGGGGTTAGTTTCATATAACCTTGACTTTATTCTAATTTATTGCATATTCTTCTGATTATTTTTAGGGGGAAAAAATCAGTAGTTTTTATAGAAACATAATTTGTCAAATACTCAAGAAATAGTATTTATCAAATCGTGCCAAGAATGTAAAAGTAACATTACATACACATTAATAGCATTTTTGAAAAATGCATCTACTACTCTGTTAAGGGCACACACCCGCTCTATGCATACACGTCTCATTTCAACAGAACAAGCCATTTAGCTGCACACTTTAACTAGAAATGTTTTCCAAAAGTACCACAACCAAAACACAGACACTGTTTTAGTAAAAGGTGGCACAGACTTCATTTATTTATCTTTTTAGATTTGCAGCACATTCTACAGACACTAGAAGGGACAGAGAGAAAGAAAGATACAAGAACATGGAAGAGACATGCCACAATTGTTGTTTTTTTACAGAGAAGCTTTTATTTCCCCCAACCGTGAAGAGAAAGGTGTCTAGAAAGATCCATCTAAAATGGTAAAAATGCTTACAAACAGACGTACAAAACAAGCGCTAGCCACATTTAACGGATCCCAATGTCAATGGACTACAAACGGTCAATTCGTCTTCTGAGGTTTTAAGAATCTGAAAATCGGGTTGAGAAAACTAGCACAAAAAAATTCTCTCAGCAATTAATCCTTTTCCCACCCCGAATACCCCCCGTTTATCAAATCAAAGTGGAAGTTCATCCTTTAAATAAAACTGTACTGATATTAAAACTTTAAAGAACTGAACTCAATATTTACACTTCCCCCAAAAGTCTCATCATCAAGACAAGATAATGGGACAATAACTTCATTGGCAAAAAAATAACAAAAATAAACACAACTTAAGATTACATTCTGCATGTTGCACAGACTAAGCATGCAGCTCTTGTAAGGCCAACAGCGGACATCACAGACGGGCTCCCTCTAATTACGAAACAGTACAATCAATCAATAATGGAAAAATCACGTGCAGAAAGAAAATGGTTAAAGAAATAAGAGGGGATCCACTTGCGTTCGAGAAAACTTTTCCCTCAAATATGTTGTCTAAAAAACATTGTTAGGAGCAATGGCAGGGAGCACATCTACCCAAGAAGCAGAGGAATGTAGGCTCTGAAAACAAGCTGAAGTGAATGGTATGGCAGTTCGGCTTGGATCTCCACCCTCTAGAAGAACCGACCCGAGTACTGCTTCACGCTGAAAGAGGAAATGACACGGTTAAGACCAGACACAATCTCATCGTGCTGGGAGAGTTCAGCCAGCGGCCAAATGATTTAGAGTCTGGATATGCCGTTACAATAAACAATACCAAACAAACTGTATATATAGTATTATAATAAAGTAAATACACTACTGACAAAGCATGAGTACATCATTTAGTTTCTAATACACTGTGTATAAAAGATAGTTAAACAAGGTGATTTACTTATGAGAGCATTTTAATGTTATTTGCATATTTTAGGTTTACTCATACGAGCAAGCAACAGGCATTAGTCAACATGAAATAACATTACTAACCTTTTTTATTTCATACTTTAGTTATTTATTTTTTTAAGAGAAATTAAGCTCGAATTAGTCCAAAAACCTACTATTCGTTTAGTACAGTAGAGTAGTTATTCTTCATCTTTTGTTTTGATATTTTAGCAGCAATGCATTAAATTAAAACCTAAACTGTATATTCCCCAAGAAATACATTTGATTTGAAAACTAGCCTAATTATACCCAGCTTCCTGAAGTCAGTTTTGAAAATATGTATCCTTATATGAATAATGGTAGAAATTTGACCGCTGATTAAGATTTTGGATTATGTCTCTCCGGGTTACACTCACATGACACTACTGCTGTTTATATCCTTAACATGAATCAAACAATTAAAGGACGAAATCACTCACTGTTATTAACGGAGTAATGTCTGTAATATTAATACGTTTATAAACTTCAATGCATAGACTGAAAAATATCCAGAGTTTTATTTTATATTTGATTATGAAATTACTGTAGTATTTTTGTAGCACAGACCTATATGAAAAACTTAAAAAGCATTTAATTTGCATATTTAATCTAATATTTATTTATTTGCCCACTTGTTTGTAGTTTATGTTAATTTATTATTGATTGTTAACATGTCTTTAATAAGCTAGAGAACTTTACTATGATATGAAAATTTTGTTCAGAGACCTATGACATTTCAATATTATATAAATTTGTGGTATTGTAACAAACATATTTCCAGCACAAATACCTATTGTGATACATATCATCAGTTACGAACTACGAATCGTTCTCAAAAAGACCAATCATTTATATCACTTCACAAAGTAAATGGGTCAATTATGATTTCATATCTGCTTTAAATTTAACAAAATGACTTATTAACTGTATACCCAAACAAGGTGAATAATAAGAGTGTTTGCTTGAGGATATCATAATACCATGATACAGACAAGAGACAGGTTAGCATTTTGCATTAGAAAGCAGTCACACTAGCATGTTACAGTAGAAAAGCTGGTTTATGATCGGTTTACCCATGCTATCAAACCAGCTTGAGTTCAAACAGAGTATAAGCCAGCACTGACATGGTCAGATGTGAGGTCAGATGTTAGTCAGAGTAGGCTTCTTCAGTTAGGGTGGGTGAAATGTGTCTGAGGGTGGGGGCAGATGATGCTGGGCCTGTGCTGTAGGGCAGACCGTGATTTGTTGTCACTTCATCTAACTAACAACAACAAAATCACAAGTCTTCCACACAGAAGCAAGCCAGCGTTCACTCCATGCTCCTGGGTCCCGCTCATTTGCCCCTTGGTAAATTACATTTGGATTTGATCCCAAATGGAACTAATATAACAAACCCTTCTGTACACATTTCACAAAAAAGAAAGAAAATATGAAACTCCCCCTGAAGTTGGAAGCTGTTAGGGTCAGGCAAAAAGAAGTGCATGAAACGGCAGTCAAATGTATATGAAGCATAAAGAAAGTGTGAAGAACTACTGAAAATACATTTTAGTTCCAAATAGAAAGCAAAGTAAGACAGGCAGTTGGAATTAGCAGTTTAGCACCTGTATTTTCACCATAACAAAATACAAGACTTAACATACTCAGGAAACTGTGATTTGTTTGGTTAAGTGTACCTTGTGTCCAAACCAGGTATGACAACAAAGTAGGTAAATATCTTTTTTTTTTGGTCCTAACTAGCATTGGGAATAGAGATTCTTATTCAGAATTGGTTCTATATGGATTGTTAAATGAAACCATTAAGCATCCGTAATTGTTAAATGAATTCAGAGCCCACACTTAATCTCACTGGTCCAAAATTGGAAAGCTGTCGCACCTGGTTAAAACACATGATGTTAGGTGTCAGGATGGGGTTGTGGTAAAGTGCTGGAATAGGCGATAGGCTCACCTGTTCTGTAGTAGATACTGGGCGTTCTGAATCTGGTCCTGTGTGCCTGTGATGGTAATGATCCTGTCCTCTGAGCCCTCAAGAGGCTCGTCGATTTTAATAGATGCTCCCGACTCATGACGGATCTGCTTGATCCTCTGGCCACCTTTTCCAATGATAGAGCCGGCCAGCTAAAACCAGACATGAAGTAAATGTCACCCATTCCACTAAAACTACACTAAAAACAGTGGTTGAAATACTAATTGAAACAACAAAAATACATAGCTATGTCAAAATCAGGTATCCAAACAGATTTCTAAATTCAGATTAATTCTGTTTTTCAGCTCTCAATTTGATTTTGATTAGATTCAGATTGATTTTTGCTATATTTCAGTTATAATGTCCACTTTTCTTACATCAAAAATAATAATATTTTGGCTAAAGCCCAAAGTATACTATTACTACCAACTCAATTGCAGTAACACACTGTATAGCAGTGGTGCTTGGCAGTGCTGCAATCAAGTTTAGATCAAATAAAATATTAATATTAATTGGAAAAAAATAATTATTAAAGGGATACTCCACCCAAAAAGAAAATTATTTATCACTTACCCCATGTCGTTCAGCTTTGTTCGTCTTCAGAACACAATTCAAGATATTTTGGATGAAAACCAGGGAGGCTTGTGACCGTCCCATTGACTACCAAGTAAATTACACTGTCAAGGTCCAGAAAAGTATGAAAGGCATCGCCAGGATACTCCATCTGCCATCAGTGATTCAATCGTAATGTTATGAAGTGACGAGAATACGTTTTGTACGGAAATAAAACAAAAATAATGACTTTAACATTTAGGCACCGTAATGTCTCCTCTGCATCAGCACAGCGCTGTTTTGGAGATTATCCCCTGGACTCAAAATGCGTACACACTTCTGTATGAGCCGGGCCACAAGGCTGCGCCGCTTGCGTTCAAATCAGAGCGTAAATCGACGTATAAGACGCATCCATGTGTCGAGGCGGATACAGAAGAGTGTACGCATTTTGCATTTTCATCCAAAATATCTTAAATTGTGTTCTGAAGACGAACAAAGCTTTTATTGGTTCGGAACGACATGGGGGTAAGTGATAAATGACCAAATTGTCATTTTGGGGTGGAGTATCCCTTTAAATTAACATACTAAAATGACAAACTAAAAATTAAAGCAAATGTAAATAAATATATGAAAACCCTTAGAATTTGTTTTATGTTAAAATAACCAGAAAATATAAAAATAATACCTGTGACAATGTCACACAAAATACATGTTTTACCGCTCTATTTATTACAATGATTTAATGTATTATATAGTTTTAATTGGTTGACATGTTTGTTGGTCCATTTCATTCCTCTTAACATTTTAAGTGCGTGTATGTCTTTAAGAACTGTATGGTTGGCCTGTCATGTGACTAGTCACATGACAGGAAGTAGGAAACTACAACTGAATAAGAGAGCAGCATGACAAACAAACAGGGTGACAATCACCTAACTGGATTGAGGAGTTATAACTTTCAGAGCTCACCTTTCCAGACACATCTACAAAATTTGGATTACACTGTCTGTGGATTGTATATACAAGGGTGGACACTCACATTGGACTTAACACACTAGGATTCTTGGACTGTTTTAGGGTATAGACAAACAAACTGTATTCTTTTAACAGACTGTGTTTGCCTGGGTTTATCGTGTTTTTTTAAAGTCTTTTATGTGAACATTTTAAATACACCTATTCTATTTAAACCAATCTCCTTTTATGTCCCATCCATCCATTAGTCATCTCTCACAGTTAAATCTGAACACAATTTTACTCTTGTAACTTGGCTGATAAGGCCGAGTGTTACACCTAATTACATTGAGAAATATGGTAATAGAAGATAAATAATATTAAAGTAACACTGCTGCAAACTGAGTTTGAATCAGGTCATTTTCCACTCCCACTGTTTCAAATCACTCATTATCTGCACCACCAAACAAAATCCAGAAGTAAATATTTAATTACATTTTAAAATTAAAACAAAAATGATATTTTTACAAATATGTTGTGTGCCATTTTGCACTCACATCTTTAGGGATAGTCACTTGTGTTGTAATAACAGGTCCACCAATGTCACTGTAAGAGCCTCGACCACCTGATGAAACAAACATCTTACTGTGATTCAGCCAATGCCTGCATGTAGGTCTCTCATTCACGCAGAATTAATAAATATACAATCCATAATCCATTTTACCAATATCTGATACACTCACCAGATTGGAAGGGCTCCCAAGAAGAATTATTGTCTTCAGATGAAACAAGAAAAAAAGATAGAAAAAGTGATCAAGATATCAGAGCTATGACAGTAAAGGATATAGAGAGAGAGAAAAGCAGGAAACGCTACACTACTGAGGAGTGCAGTGCTCCGTTTGACTGAGGTAACCTTGAGCTGGTGTGTGTGTGTGTGTGTGTGTGTGTGTGTGCAGCTGAAGAGCACTCACCATATCCACCTCCACTCTGTGCGCAACGATGGGGGAAAGAGAGAGAGAAAACACATGGAGTTAATTCAGAGAGCACAAGCGTAAACGCAAAAGCACATGGATTCGCGGATTCTTTAAGCTTCCAGACTGACACGTCTATTTAAAATGAAAGCAATAAACCACTCCAGGCCATGCGATTCAGTGATTTTCTACCACGGTTAAAGGGGGTTTAGGTCACTGCTTCGCCACACACCTAACATCCCTTAACTGCAGTGAAACCGTTTTAATGCATGGGTTCGAAGCATACCGATTATTAAAAACTGTGGAATGACAAAATTCACTTTTTTTTTGCATTGACAATTAGACATTTATCCCATTTTTTCTTATTGTAATCGCATTCATAACAATTCACTGTTTAAATGTCTATTGAAAATGGAAAACATGGTATCAGGAATCAGACGAGGAAAATTGATTCATTTGTCATGAATTTGCAAGTGTCAAAAACAGCCTTTTTATTGCTTTTATAAAAAAAATGTAAACGCAAAACATATATTTGAAAGAAATAAACTAACATTTATTCTATAAAATGAATTGCGTCATTGATATTAATCATGATTTTGTTGTAAGAAACATGGCCTGGATTGGCTGTTTTACAGCGGCTTTTATTCAGATTTCAGAGTTGAACTCGACATGCAGGTGCTGATGCTCTACGTGGACACGGTCAGGCTCGGCATCTCCCAGAACTCAACGCACTCAGAGCAGCAAAGCCCAAAGTTCATTGCTTTCACCTACGTATTTAACTGCTCCTTGGTAACCAAGGCAACAAGTGATTGAGAAATCTGTTGCCAGGCAACAGCAGGCCAAACCAGTGCACTAGGCACAAGAGCTCCACACATGCATCTATTACACGGTCACTTCAGAAAGAAAGAACAAGCCATTCCTCGTTTTCTGAAAGTGCCCATTAATCAAAGAAAAAACTATCCTTCACAATGATAGATAACATCACATGATGAATCTCAATATATGCTGCAAAACTACAAATTCATATTCAGATGTTGATTTATGCTCACCATGCTCTCGTAGCGGTCTCCAGGTCGCCCCCTTCGGTCACTGCTTACAGGAAGAGAGACACGCTTAATTGTATGTGCTCATAATGGGCACGCTCAACACCCCGAGTGGCCAAAACAAAAAACTACCAACAGACAAACTAGAAATAACAGAAATAGGATCAAACGGATACATATTTACATTTAAAAGGCCGTCATTTGATTGCAAATTTTAATTGAAAGATTACAAAATATATTTCATATGCTAATCATTTAATGGAAAACAGAATTTGGTAAAAATAAAAATGAAATTTAGACAAAAAAACAATAATATTCATAGGGCCTTAATGTCATTTTTGTTAAACTTTTAATAAATTGCAGTTTAATATTGTAAGTTTCATGATTTCAAATAATTAGACATGCTTTTTGATGAATGAAAATCAGAGTCAAGAAAAAAAAAATGGTATCTTTGGAAAAAAATAAAATGGAATTTATATGAAATATTTAAATAAAAGGCTTTTATTTTAAAATAAAAGGTCTCTAGGGCGTAGGTCAGCTAAATCTACAGCTTTTCCGATTACTTACTTTGGTCTGTCGTCCATATTGCTGTGATAGCTCTGGTGGGAAAATCGATCGCCTCTGGAAACAAAAAGTCATGTAATCAGATATTACTGTCCCACAGACACAAATGTAGTTCTATGCCGGTATAATGCATAATATACAAAAAAAAATAAATTAATATTCGAACCGTCCGGTTTTCCATACACAATCTGAGTTATATAAAAAATGGTCCTGGCCCCTCCAAGCCTTACAATGGGACTAAACGGGTGTTAGCTGGATCCTGTTCGGAAGACTTTAAATAAAGTATGCGCAATGTCATAAAACATCCCTCACATGGCTCCAGGGGGTGAATAAGTGCCCCCTGTAGCGAATCTATGCGTTTTTGAAGGATAAATATTTATATTTCAAACATAATAAACACTTTTCTCTCACTACATCTACCTGCCATAAGCGGAAGCAGTCCCGGCGGATGACGTGATACGTATGTCACGCGCATGCCTCTGGGAAATGTAGTATGAGAGAAGGAGAATTCTCATTCACAGAAGCGAATGAAACAAAGTTTCCTAACTTTAGCAAAGCAAAACCAGTCTCCTCTCGGCTTATATCGAAATCATCCAACATTTTCCTTTACAAATCCTTGTTTTGTGCTTCTAATTCGTGACCGGCGTTTTGTTTTCTTTCCGCGCTTGTCTCTAATCTCACAAAGCATGCACGTCATCCGCCGGGACTGCTTCCGCCTGTGACAGTTAGATGTAGTGAGAGAGAAGTGTTTATTATGTTTGAAATATGGATATTTATCCTTCAAAAATGCATGGATTTGCTAAAGGGGCATTTATTCACCCCCCAGAGCCGTATGAGGGATGTTTTATGACATTGCGCATACTTTATTTCAAGTCTTCCGAACAGGATCCAGCTAACACCCGTTTAGTCCCATTGTAAGGCTTGGAGGGGCCAGGACCATTTTTAATATAACTCCGATTGGATTCGTCTGAAAGAAGAAAGTCACATACACCTCGGATGCTTCGAATGAGAGTAAAACAGACACAGGTGTTTGCAGTGCGGGGTTTAACAAACTCAAACACACTGGATAAAATACAGTAGAAACATATTACATGTGTAATAAATATTACATGTTCAGTGCTACCAAATCAGGTGCTGGTGCCATTGCTCTCGAATGATAGTCTGGAGCCCTGATGATATAAATTGTACTGTAATTCGAAATTTAGTCTGTTTAACTGTAAATGAAATGTATAGCTTTAGTAAACCATTTTTTCTTTTAGTTTAACATTATTATACCATGAATAATTGTACCTTTTTGTTTGTTTAAAGAAGAAACCAAACCAAGGTATAGTTGAAATTTGAGGCTCAATGCAATAGAAAAGCATTAAAAGTTCAGGAAGAGTGTTTTCAGCCTTTTTTAAATATATATTTTATATAAAAATATGGCATGCAGTTTCAAAAAATGGCATAGATCTGTTCAAAATAATCGTATTAATAATCGCAATTACAATCTTAAGGGAATAATCGACAATTATGATTTATCAAAATCGTGCAGCCCTAATTCAACAATATCAATGGTAATCATTTAAAACAAACAGCTGTGGAAAAGATAATAAAAGGCACCTGACTGCAACACAAAATAAAAATGCATTTGCATGTAATTTTATTTTATTACAGTTATTATTTATTAATGCACTTACTGAAAACCTGTAGGTTACGGTAGGTTGAGGAAATCACTGCTACATTCTCTTACCCTCCTCTAGGTGGTGGTGGTGGAGGCAGAGGCAGATTTCGGGCCCTACTGCTCCCACGTCCTCCTCTGCCTGGTGGGGGTGGAGGTGGTCCACGACGAGGGCTCAGATCATCATAATCCCGTCTGGATGGAGGCATGGGACGACCTCCACGGCCAGGAGGCATGCGATCGAATCCTCCTCTGCCTCCTCGCATTTGGAACCCACCCATAGGCCGTCGCCCTCTTTCTTCATACATCATGGTGAAGCCGCCATAATCATAGGTCTCATCATAAAAATTTGGGTCATAGGGCTGGGCTCGACCTTTAATGGGAGCCTAAAGAAAGATGAAGCAGGACAAATGTAAGCTTTATTTACCAACCAAGAAGAAACTTTTGGATTTTGCTACAATGTCGAATGACAAAAAAAAAAAAAAAACAATGTCAGTATGTCATCTCACCTCTGAAATCAGCTCTAGAATGACCTTGATGCACTCAACCACACGCTCAGGTTTACCCCCGACTAGCACTACACGGTCAGTGGAGTGGGGGCAACATTCCTGGAAGAGCTTGATTGTTGTCTGGGTATTCTTAAATTGGAGAAAAAAAATGTAATTGTCAGGGAAATTCAATTTTTTTTGTGAAGCCAATTTAAATATTACGCCACCTGGTTAGTAACTGTATTTTACGATATGTGGTATTTTTAGTGCTGTGCTTACCTCCCTCAGTTCCTTGATCTTGGCACCTTTGACTCCAATAATGCCTCCGGCCAAACTCTGATGAATCAGCAGACGCAGCTCACAGTCAAAGTCAGTCCCACTGTAGTGCTGATACTGCCGAACATACAGAGTAAAGGAGCATTTAAGGACACATGCAAACCAATAGACATCGTCACATCCACATCTTCATGAAAACGCATACACATGCTACCGATCAAAAGCTTTTGACATTTTTAAAAGTAGTATTTTATGCTCACCAAGATTGCATTTATTTTCTTAAAAATACATTAGAACAGGATTATCGAGTTTTCTTTATTCCTGTGATAGCAAAGCTGAATTTTCAGCCGCCACTACTACTACAGAAATCACTCTATTATGCTGACTTGGTGCTCAAGAGACACTTCTTATTATCAACATTGAAAACAATTGTGCTGCCGATTATGTTTATAAAACAATACTTTTTCCCCCAGGATTCTAAAAAATATGAATAGAACTGCTTTTATCTGAAATAGAAATTTTGTATCAATGTCTTTGTCTCTTCTGATCAATTCAAGGTTTTTTTATTTGTCACATACTCAATTATACAGAATATAATCAGTAGTAAATTTGATCAATTTAACGTACCTTTGCTATATAATTAAATATCAAATTATTACCATATAAACACCTGATTACAAAAAAAACTTTATTTAGTAATTAATAATAATAATAAAAAGACTACAATATGGCTTTACAATATTTTGAATAAGACATTGTACAAAGTCTAAAGAAGAATGCAAGTTGTTATAGAATGAAAATCTCCAAATCATATGCATTTGAAACAAATTATATGTATACTAGTGTTGGTCGATATGCTCAATTTTCATATCGTCAGCCTGTGAGATCGCCGATATCGTGCTGATTTATTTACTTCGATTCATTGGAAAGTGAACCAACTCCAGCAACTAAAAGCAGCCTAATGTTTTCAATATGACTGAATCTGTATTTAACAAATTAATAGAAACGTTAAGTTCATTAGTAATTATTAGGGCTGGGACGATAAATCGTTGCAGAATCTATTCAGAGATTTTCCAAATGTGTCGCAATTCCTCTGGAATCAATTCTGAGCTTAGTTTTGAACAGCAGATGGCGCTGCATGCTTTAGAAACAGCCGTATTCTGCTTGTTTCCAAATCCTTACACATACTTGAACCTAAAATAATCATTCATAAAATTCAAAAGGTTAGAAGCGAATTACAAGGGTGTTCACAGTGGGCTGTGTTTATCTCGTGTCATAAAAGTATTATTATTACAGACTCAGCCGAACACACAAATGCTCTTCAGCATTCTTCATCGTGAGCATTTTAATGTGCGGATAAAACTTGATTAGAGTGCCATCTGCTGTTAAAATCTAAGTTCAGAATCAATTCCAGAGGAATCGCGGTGCATTCGGAAAATCTCCGAATCGATCCAGGAATCGATTTTGCAACGATTTATCGTCCCAGACCTACTAATTATAATGCTTACATTACCTCAGTTATTCAAAAAGCAGCTACCAGTTACAGAAAACGAGCAAAGAACATTACATTACCAAAGAACATCATCACAAGCTCGGTCTAGTGAGAGTTTATGCAATTTAAAAACATTCCCGTTAAAATCAGTTTATCTACACTGTATGATGAATACAATCTCATATACTTACATCGCGCGTACATCTGCACTTTGTTGTTTAATGAAGAGAATTTGGGAGTCAGAATTCAGTCAACGTGCGCTGAACAACGGTATTCCGCTGTTTCAGCGATGACTCATCTGAAAGTCTCTGATTGGCCATTGCATTCATAAGCTCAACATAATCGTGTGTGATTGGTTATAACACGCAATACTGTAAAAACGTGGAAAAATAAATATAATGCAACAAATAAGACCTAATATTAGATAGTATTACTAGTCTGATAATAATAATAATCGTCTTGCTATTATCAAAGGCACCAGCCACAGGCGATATCTCTGGCTATCGTCGATACACTATTGTCTATCGGCACAACCCTAATGTATACAAAACACTAAAGTTGATTTAATGGTGTCGTTAAGGCTTTCAAGACAGGGTTTTATATGCTCACCTCCTCGAGGGTAGGGATGATCTTCAGCAGAATATCACCAATCGTCTCTATATCTGCACTCACACTCAGGATACTGTAGCAGCACATCAAGCCAAATGGAAGACAAAAGCAAAATAAACGGATACAAAACTTTAGATCCTGAGCCCTGCCGCATACCACAAATCAATGAAGAAGGGGGAAATAAGACTTTGAATAAAAAAAAAAAAACATTAAATTAAAAAGAGGACTGCTGAACACATGTTTTATGTCTTCCAACACTGGACTGAGATACGGGCAATTGACATGCACTGCCTTGAAGAGATGGGCGACAGAAGGAGGGCTGAGACTGAACAGGCACTGTATGGCTACATGAGCCAAGAGAGAGATCATGACAGGCCTGCTTACCACTATCCCCACCACCAGAACATTTGGGGGAAAAAAGGAGAGAAAAAAAAAGGCTCTTGCAAATCACTCTATGGTGCCACCAGCACGTCACATTCTCTCAACGAGGAGAGAAATCAAAACAAAACCTAACAGAAAAAGCAAAAGAACGAGGCGAAGGGAGGGGAAGAATGATAGACTTATTTGCAGATAAAGAGCCTGAACGTATGTGGGCTAAGAGAGAAAGAAAGAAAAAAAACAAGGGGAAGGAAATGCAGCACCAGAGAAAAATCAAAGACAACAGTGATGAGTGACAGAGAGGGCTGCGGTACGGCGCAAGCTCAGAATCATGGACAGTGATGTTGAGAACAGTGAGGGAGGGGGGCTCAGGGGTTGGGGGTCAACAAGGACAGAGCGAAAAGAGATGGCCTTCTCCACAATTCACCGTCAGTTTCAACAAATTAAAATAATCATCCAAACTAGGACTGGGCAGTATGATGCATAGGGTGTAAAAACTGATAGATATTTAGCTGTTTTACGTTACATATATATATATATATATTTGCTTGTGTTAATGTGAGAGACTGTTTTAAGTTACTGCAAGGAGAAATGCAAAAATAATAGTGATGCACCAAATCATTTGGTAAAATTAAATTAAAACTGAAATTAAGTTTTGATTTAGACAATAACTGAAAATAAAGTTCCTGTAATTACATTTTAGTAACTGAACTCTTTATAATATATAATAAACCAGACGCAGTTCTTTGTAAACAAAATTTGACATGGTCATGGTAAAGTGCGTCCACACTGGCCACCTGTTGTCGCTTTAGCACACTGCATTTTTTCATGCAGTATATTTTAGGTTGCTTAAAATGTAGGTGCATCACTACAAAATACAGAGGGACGAATGCAACATTTAGTTGTTCGTGGTTATTGAGGAATCAATAGTGGTCAG
Source organism: Ptychobarbus kaznakovi (assembly GCA_027422405.1). Taxonomy (NCBI): domain Eukaryota; kingdom Metazoa; phylum Chordata; class Actinopteri; order Cypriniformes; family Cyprinidae; genus Ptychobarbus; species Ptychobarbus kaznakovi. The sequence continues at coordinate 12,396,057 of CM049797.1, forward strand.
TTGACGTTGTCATGTGTACATAAATGCATATCTTTGTATTTTTTTAATATTGGTTTTACATGTGTTACAGCTATTTTTGCTTTCAGAATCATATGTTATGAATAATCTGATATTTTGGTTTCATAAAAAAGTTAAAAATAAAAAGTAACTTTAATTTGTAACTGCAGCATGGTTATATACATTTTAATTCGCACCAAAATAAAAATTGTCATACCACCCACCCCTAATCCACACACTTCATTCAGCAGAGACTAATATGAGTGAGGTCTCTCCCCATCTGAGAAGCGATTGATTATATACAACTCTGTGCGACAAAAAGTTCGCAAATTATATTCAAAGACTTAATGGGGGTGTTGGGGGAGGAGAGAAAACATATATAAATATATACAAAAATAAATTAAGAAAAATAAAAAAGTCAAATGGAACAATACACGTTTCTTAAAAGGGGAGGGGGACTATATGTGTGAAAATGTTAAAATGAAACAGAAGTCAGGTTATCAAAGACATGTGTTCTCTTTCTAATCAGGCAGTGAGGCAATAACTGGTGGGACATACCGCTCTGGGCCACTGCTGTCTGGGACTGATACACTGGCATTGTACTGCATTGGTCGTGGAGGTTGGCATTGGGCAAGGGCATTCAATCACATGATGTCAAGTAAGGTGCCCGTTTAAGGAGGGGCACGTTTATGGGCGGGGCCAACCGGGGTGTCAGGTGGGCGGGCGGGCATTCAGGGGCGGAGGTTGGGCCAACATCAAGGTGGGCAACGCAGGAGGGGCAAGTCGATCCAGTACATGGGCAACGGAGGAAGGTGGCCAAAAACAAAAAAGTAAAGGAGAGGGAAGAGGGGGAGAAGGAATACATTTTTAATTGAATACAAGGCTATACTCATTAACCTACTGTCCAATTTTCTTTTTTGAAGAGACTATGCAATGAAGGCACAAGAAACAGGACTGGACAGATCTAAAGTCAGTTTTTAATGTAGAACCACTGGGCAACAGTGGTTCACACAGAACTATGGGTCAGCTCAAGAGTCAAGACATCTGTAATTGGGTTTTCAAAGTGGGGGAGAGTGAAAGAGAATGTCTTCAAGAACAAAGTCGAGAAGTGCTTCCCCTTTAATACACAATGTCAAAGACTCACAAAATAGCCTCATTTCAGAGAGCTTGTCTGTCCAAATGAGCCAACCTATAGCTACAAAACGGAAGATCTGCCCTCAAGATCAAATGCATAAAAATCTTTGCAGGATTTTAATGGGATTGTAATGGACGGATTGGTGTCATGAGTTTTGATTTGTGTGATTTCAAATCCGACTGATTTGTGTTTTTGCTGACAAAGTTGAAATGCTCACGAAAACAACTGTTGGATTTGAAAATGCTGTCAGAAGTCTCGTTAAAAGTTGACCATAAGAGAACTTTGCTTAAAGGTTCATAATAAGCATGGAGCATGGTCTTAATACTCACATCTGTGCGTAAGGCTTTAATGTTCTTGCCTCCCTTTCCAATCACAGCCCCTGCATTCTGAAAACATAAAACGATACTTCTAAAAATGTCTTCTATATCAAAGAAATGGAGAAGAAAAGTGCATTTGTATGGCTTCACTCACTTTGCTTTGGAGAAGCACCCTGAGCTCTACCAATTCATCTGTGTTGCGGGAGCGTTTGAATGTCTGTTCCTCATCCATGTCCTCAGCAGGGCGCTTGCCTGAGGGAACATAATTCTGGCACATGAGCCTCAAAAACAATTAAGACATTCCTGTTTATCAAGCTGCTCGTTCTGAGAGAATGCCATTACGGAATCCAAAACATAACCAAGCATTAGTGACTGAAGTTCTCATGAAATTTGAGGACTTACAGAAAGCTGTTTAACAAATAACCATCTTTCAACCATAAAAACATTATGTTAAAATACAAATGTATACATGCATGGAGTACATACGTGGAGTATAAGGCAACCACTCGAGAAAATGCTTCTATTTTTTATTCTTTCTAATTTAACACGATCACTCATATAAACATACATTTACTGGGGAGAATATTATGTTTAGCTGAAAGCTATCAGGCCATCAGAATGCATCAGAACCTGTTCTGTTGCTGTTTAGCCTTTATTTATAATTATTGAACAAAGACATAAAAAAGGGAACTACTTCCAAAACCAAGGAAACAGAAAAAGTGGACAAACTCAGTTGAACTCTATTCATTACCGTTTGTGTCTGTGTTACTGAAAGTGGTCTCTTCTTCCTGCTGCTCAATGTCTGTCTCCATTGTCTTCAGCCAGCGGTGAAAGTGGAATAGGCTGTCCTCGACCGGTAACTCTAAGAGACATATCATTTCAAGTGTTAAAACAATGCAGAAACTACACACCATCCTTAAAGACAACATGAAATCAGAATAATACTTAATAAATACACTCTCCTGGTCTTAACGTAGAAAGTTTATGTTATTCCAAAGAAATAATTTTGTAAAATTTTCATCAAAATGTAATTGCTTGTTCTATATCAGAGTCGACTTTTAGCTTTTGTAAACAAGGCCTCAATACCTCCAAAAACCTGTCAGTGATTCTTGGTTTTGATTCAGAATTGTACAAAACGTAAACACAAATCATTAAAATAAGGACTGACAGGTATTGCATTTACACAGAACTACAACAATATGCAAAATTATTAAAATAATGGGTAACACATTATTTTGATAGTCCACGTTAAACATTCTACTAATAAACTGATAATAATAAACTGTAGTTTATAACTTCATGTCAACTAGCAGTCATTAGAGTATTAGTGGACTTTCTGCTTAATTTTCTCCAACACTTTATTGTGATGGGTCCACAGCATACAACATATGAGAAACTTTGCAAATGTATGTCAACTTATTCTACTAACCATAAACCTACCCTAACAGTCTACTCTGAGAGTTAGTAGTTATGTAGTTGCAAATTAATGAGAATTAGTTGGCGTGTAGTTACAAATGTACTTAGTAGAAAATCTAAAGTGGACTGTCGATGTGCAACCAAATAATGTAGATGCAGAAAAAAGACCATGGCAAACTTTATATTATTTTTAGCATATTACCAAGTGAGATGAATGTGCTACAATACTGGAGAGTTTGATTGGACTAACGACCTTTGACATCATCATGACGCCACAAAATAAAGGAAGCATTTCCTCATCTACTTTAAGACTGTAAGTCTGTTTATTCCTCCAGCCAAACTATACAAGATTACTTTATAATTTGTTTATTACATCATTATTTACCAGAACAGACCAGCAACCCTTCATCTGAAACCCACTGATACAGACACAACTTTCCACAATCCAATCATTTCCAGATTAATAAAATCAGGTTCCATCCTAAAAAATGTTTTATCTTGCACCCTCTGAAACGTCATATTAAAGAGTCAAACTAGTCTGCGCCTGTACCATGTTAAAGTGATATTATTAGAAGACAATACTATGATACTAAATATGACCATTTTCATGCACTAAGGTATTTACGTAGTACTTAGATGAAAATTGTGTAAAAAAAGAATGCTAATATACGATGAAGAGATTTCTTGTTTGATAAGTTAAGCTTGCGGTTAACGTTACTTTAAAATCAAATTCAAAATACGAACAACAAAAAAAGGATGCACGATAAAAGAACGCAAAATATAGTGTGGCGCCGAGGCCGTTAGCTCCCCGTTATGAACGTGTTTCACTTGTGTTATCTGCGATGCGTCTGACGGAGTTAGTTGAGGGGAGCTGCCAGGTGGAGGAGAGCTCGAGCTCAGTTTAGACTGGGGAAAGAAAAGAGAGCTGAAAAGGCTATCGGAGAAAGATTAAAAAGCCTCCGTGTTTTCTTACATTTATGCATTTAGCAGGCGCTTTTATCGAAAGCGACTTACAGTGCATTCAGGCAATACGTTTTTTATCAGTAAGTTAACGTTAGGTCTTGTTTTTGGGCAGTTTTTAATCTGGTTTTTGGGGAGTTGGGACGCCTCCTGATACCCTTGTTCTAGGTTGTAAGTTCAGGAAATAAACGAAGGCCGTTTGGCTGCTTATATATATATATATATATTCTAAATCAATTTATTTCAACAATTACAAGACCATTCAAATGCAAGTTGTCACTATTTTAATTATTAAATGAGACCTAACGATATCGAAATATTCATACTGGTTATATATTATAAGCACTTAGTTTAGGGCTGTGTCAAGGCCCAGTGTTTCAAAATGGTGCGCAAGTAGCATTTAGCCTGCTAGCCTTACAGTTACAGTTGCCATAACGGTACAAGCCTTCATTTACTGTCAACACAGCTGCATTTACTGAACTTCACGAAGGAAATGCATACAAATTTCGCGGACTATAACAATAACACCTTTCCAAAACAATTATATAAACGAAATCTTTCTGCGCCTGCGATGTATGGGCACAAAATGGCTTTTTCTAGATTCACTTTTATTGCGAGCAGTGACAACACGGGGTTTAGTTAACTTAGTCAATTTAGTATAGTTATACTTATTTATATACAGTTTGCGTCTGTGTGCAAGATTCCGCTTTGGTTAGATAATAGGGAAAAGATCTTCAGATGACTGTTGCGTATGATCAGCAGGAAACTCCATTTTGAGAACTGCTTACCTTAGCAAGCTAACTGGCTAATTTACAGCACGGCGACGCATGTAACAGTTAACGGTCTAATTACCGTTCGGCACTTCTGTTATTTATTACACCCGGAAATAACTGTACAGTTCTTAAAGGAGGTGCCTGTGTAGAAATAAGACTCCAAATATTGAACAAACCTGCAGGCAACCCTTCCGTCACATCCACATTCGCCCGAAATTTCTTCTGCGCCTTCTACCTTGTATTTCAGTGTAGGTCAACGTGCGATTTTTAGCTTAGTGATAGGCTGTACCGGAATTCAAACGCGCGGCTCTATTGGTTCAAATCATTGTCAATATAAAACCTAAGAATCTAATTGGATTAGGGGGCTGTCAGGTAAGTAATGTTGTCCCGCCCCTTAGCATTATAGGCTATCGTCATAGCAACTGAGAAGCGCTCGACTTATCTTGCGTTTAACAGCTTGGCATCATATAACGTTACCATAAATAAAAAGAGACTTTGTTTTATCACCGTTTGTAGTGACAGATTTACAGTCGATAATGGTGCAGCCTCTCATGTCTTTCGCATCGGACTTTGTTTGGTTCGAACTTCGCAGAGTATTGTTAAAAAAACTAATCCTATCTAATACAGTTAACTTATCCTTATTTTAAGATCAAAGCGCGTGTTTATTAATGGGATGGGAATATAATATTTTGGGTAAAAAGACAATCCCGCTCACATTGACCGTGATAAAATGTGTAACCTTTGTCGCCCCCTCCTGGTAAAAATATAACAGTTCGTCACATTTCACTTCATCTTTTGGCTCGCGCTGTAGTGATTTCCTAAACCAAGGCCCTTCGGTGTACTCTTGCTAAAAACAAAATCAAAATGTTTCTATAACGCTTGGAGTCTAGCGCAGCTGGGCTCGACCTTCTCTCTCAAGATGAACACGGACGCAGAAATGCAAGCATCGCTGTCAAATGTGAGATTCAAAGGCGCATTTCCCGAATCATCACTGCGCCTCGCCGTTCCCTTCAAACAGACCGATAATAAACACCCTAAAGTGAGAGATTGTCACTAATATAGTTTCGTATCCTTTTACATAGGCTACACCGCGAATGGAATGCAAGATTTGCATAACCAGTAAAAAAAAAAAAAAAAACATCCAGGCATTTTTGTTTAGCAATTATTTTTTTAGATGCAGCCCATCTTGTGCGTCAAACAGCACGTCACACTCCAGTAATGGCTATTCATGAAGTTGTGGTATTGTTGAAAAGAGCACGATGGAAAAGCAAGACAGCGAGCTCGGACTGAATGGTTAAACAGATGGGGGGGAAAAACATGAAAATTAAGTAATTTCCAAAATTATTCGACATAAAAAAAATATCCATCCTGTCAACATACATCTCCCAAAGATCGCCCCATTGACTACACATCTGATCAATGATTGCCGATATGGCATCGCCGAGAGCGTCTTTAACGTCCCCCTCCACATGTAATTACAGCAGCGGTGTCTGAGGGAGATGCGGTGGGTAATCAATAGACGCTTGCAGCAGGTACGCGCTGCTGCCTCTACACTCGCGCGCAGACGCACGCGCGCACGCACACCGTCTCGCTTGTTTTCTTGCCCAGCGCTGGATGCGAGACGTCAGCGTCAGCACCGCAGCCCGTAGACACACGCAGCCCGCGGCCACGCGTTTCTCCACCGCGTCTGGAAGAAGCGAAGCCCGGATAGCGCAACATATAGGCACGCCAACATTTCCCCGCTGCGTTATCACCTTTCTACGGAGACCAGATAAGGCCACTCCATGACTGTCTCGCGTCGCGCACAACGTCTTTGCGCATCCCACAGTAGCGGCGTCTCATCTCGGAATTGCTGAAAATACTACAAAACATTACACGACGCTGCACGCACCGCGCGAGACCTGCCATGACCGCAGCGGTTCGTGGAATGGCTCACTTGGGGCTGTGTGGGCTTTTATTCGGGCTGCTGAGGCTCAGCTCGGCTTGTCCTGGCTCGTGCTTTTGCAATGCCTCGAGGATCTCGTGTATCGATCAAGAACCAGGGATCGAGGATTTCCCCGTCTTGGTGCCGGAGTCTGACATGGAAAACATCACGGATATGTAAGTGGAGGGTTTTAGCGGAGAACTGAACCGGGAGACCTGCTCCAGCATCACATATGCGTGAGAGAAAAAAAACATGCGCGCGCGTGTGTGTGTGTGTGTTTGCGAGTGTGTGTGGGTAGATTCCTCAAATCGTCGAGGGCCAAAATAAGTTTAGTGCACTGCTATCCCAAGACATGCCCGTTTCCGTTATGAGCATCTGTGGAGATCAATCTTGCGTATGAGCTCTTGGCATCAAACACGACCATAGCATGCCATGCAACAGACATCAGTGTCGTGTGTGTGAAGGGAGGATGAGTAAGGGGTGGGGGGCAAGGTAAATAAGCAAGACTTTGGCAAGATAGCACATCTAAAGGGTTTTCTTTTGATAAAGATGGTCACTCAGAGGAACATTTTGTGCGGCTGCTGACTCACCTCACCTGACTTTCTGTACCAGAACTGGGAAAAAAGACAGCGCTATCGCCTTACACTAGAATGTATAAATTGACCACATAACGCAATTAGATGCATATCGGTGAAGACACAGCGTCCGCTTCATGGAGATGTATCAGTGCTGATCTGATCTGCTCGAGTGCCTGCGCTGACAGACGAGCCGACTTGACACACCGTCAGATGCCTTGGTCTTGGGGAAAAAATGCTTTTAGGCCTGCCGCGAGGGATACGCTAATACACTGCTGTTATTTACAAATGAAATTAAGCTTTGCGCGTACGCTATTACATGAATTGTTGTGTATAGGTTAGTAGGGGAGTAGTCTAACGTGTCCGCAGAGCAATAGGCATCGGCGCCTACGCAAACATGTCACTCCGTTTCCACGACAACGGCTCACCGGACCCACTCAAGGCATGCGCGCGCTGTAGTGAAATCGTGGCTTTTTTACGCGCACCTTTGTTAACTTGTTCATATGTTGACAGTTTGATAAAATTATTTCGTATTACGATGCGGCTGTTTTTGCCAGCTACGGTCTGTTTGATATTTATTTATTTTCCATGTTTGGTCTATGTTTTCGCATGCCTCGGCTTGATTTTATTTGTTAGACGCACCCATAGTTACATTTTACGTTCATATATAATATTACTGAAACTCTAAATAGAAAGTAGCCTACTGTGGTATTCTTCATGCTGTACCTACTTTTTTTTTGTAAGGGCAAGTTTTGTTTTTGACAAGGTACCATGATAATAGTATTATCTGAACTAGGTAGAATAACTCTTAAAACCAATTTAATCAATTCCTTTTTATTCAGCAAGACATTTAACAAAAGTTACAAATAAAAACTTTCACATTGTGACTGTCTATTCACTGAACGTTATTCATCAAAATGACCACAACAGGACTGTGCAGCACAACTGTTTTCAACACTGACAATAATAAAGAAAATACTTCAATTTAGCATCCAAATGATTTCTGAAGGATCATGTGACACTGGAGAATGGGATAATTACAGCTTTGCCTTCCCAGAAATAAATAACATGTTAAACTATATGTTATTTTAAACTGCAATAACATTTCACAACATTCGTGTTTTTACTGTATAGATTTGATAAAATAATTGGTGAGCATGTGAATTCTAGCAAAACCTAAAAAATCTGACTGACCCCAAACTGTGGAGGGTAGTGTAGGCTATCACAGTACACAATGCCACTGTGTTTATGTATCTAATGTGCCTAATCATTCCTTTCAATTCCACAGATACATCTCAAATCAAAAAAGGCTACTTACAATCAACGAGGACCATATGAAGTACTACTCAAATATCAGGAGTTTGTGAGTATCTGACAATTTCATGCCAAATGTTAATGAAACAGCAGAACTTATGTGAGCAACTTATGCTGTCTCACACAGAACAGTGACCAATACTCACCTGACATATGTGTCTACGATGGCCTTCTTCAACAATTCCAAGCTTCAATATCTGTGAGTTATTTTATTGATACTTTATTACATTTACAAAATTATAAAGCAAATTTGAACAAATGTTATTCTTTATTTTTAATTAATTAAGTATTTTTCTACTCTATCTGTAGGAATCTCAGAGACAATAACTTATCAACACTGTCTTGGAGGGCACTTCGTAATTCAAACTTGTCGACTTTGTAAGATTTATTTTTTTATATAAAAAAAATCCATACAAAACAAAAGTGTATGTACAGTGCTCTGTTTGTACGCCATACAAAGAAAGCATCTTTCTGTTCCTGAAGTCTGTTTGGGTTTGCTTTAGGTTGCTCTCCGGGAACCCTTTGCAATGTGAATGTAAAAACATCTGGATCAAAGTCTGGTTGGATGACAGTGAGAGAGAGGGGCTGCAGTGTCTACAGGAAGGAGGAAGAGCAAAAGCCCTCTCTAGACTCACACTTCCTTCATGTGGTAATGAAACCCAATTAATGCAGTTTCCATTTGCACAGATTGTGGTAAGAAATATATAAACAAATCATCCTCACAAACATGTAAATTCTGTCATTATTTCAGAGTATCCAAGTGTCGAGGTCATCCCTGCTGTTGTTAGTCAAATGGCAGGAAGTGATGCCACAGTGATGTGTAATGTGTCAGGAGCCCCGACCCCTGAGCTCTCCTGGAGCTTAATCTCCAGTGATCCTCCTCTCTCAACCAGCCACAAGGTAACACCCTGTTTTAAGTATAAAGCTAGTTTAGATTGTTGCTCTTACTATGTCTGTATACAGAATGCAAGTTAAATAGAATGTTATTAGATATACAGAATATGTGCTTGACCTACTACATTTGCTGAGATATGCAGTATTATAAAACAAGTATGGAATATTGTATCCCACAACAATGCAGTTAACTAAACATTTCATACAGTATTTATTTTCGGAAAGCACAAAAATATATTTATTAAACATATATTATATCTGTCTTTCCATTTAAAGTCCATTCCAGCAAAACTTTTTTTGTGCGTCATGATTTTGAAGTTTATAAAGTGATATGATAAAGAATAAAATAAATCCACATGAATCAAGTGGTTTAATCCAAGTTTTCTGAAGAGGAACAATCACTTCATAAGATAAACAGATGTAATATATCCTTTTATTCATAAACATCAACCTATATTGCCTTCTCATTAGACTGCATGAGACCTGTTCGATATTCTTTATGTATGTTTATGTGTGAATAAATGCCTACATTTAAAGTTTATCATATAAAGCAATCATGTCTCTTGAGAAAATTATTTACTGCTTAATAATAATAGTATTGGATTAAACTGCTTGATTCATTATAATATTTTTATGAACTTTTTGAATCATAAAAGGTTTGGTTAAATTCACTTTCAAATGAGGGACAGAAATCTCTCAGGATTCATTACAAATATCTTTGTGTTTCAAAGAAAAAAGAAAGTCTTATGGTTTAGAAGGACATGACAGTGAGTGACTGTTGACAGAATGTTCAGTTTCTCTGTTTTGACTTTTGATCCTTCTTGAAAAATACTTTTTTTATTTAATTAAAATATAAAAAAAAAATTCTAATTCAATTTTGTGTATTAAAAATAAAACTTAACATGCAATGTGATTATGATAGTATTCATTCTGAACACAGCCAAGTCTCTTGAGCTTTAGCATCAGATCTAATATTCCTTGTAGACACATAGCATAGTGAGATCTCCCACAAAATCACAAGTAAACTTAATATAAAGGGTAAGGGTAAGCAATTTCTGGAAGCCAATGTTGATATTTGAAATCACCAAAACAAGCACGCCCCTACCCCAAAAGGGTCTCACCCCTATTTTGATAGATCTGCCCCACATATACGTTGTCAGGGTTCTGTCACTTCGGTCTGGTGTCATTCATGGGTTTTGTGACAGAGCCCTGACACTCCCGTTATGTCCTGTTTTTATGTGAGTGTGCGGCTTCGAGTGTGCTCGAGCCATGCGCTCTCATCTGCGTGCCTTGTTTCGTGTTGGAGCATGGTGTTCGGATCCCGGCACTCATGTCTTGAGTTTCGGTTTCGTGTCGGGGTTCGGACACTCGCGATCCATGTTCTGTCTCGTTTTGGGAGCATGCGGTCTCGAGTTCGCTCAGCCGCGTGCTCTTCTGTCCACGTGTGTTGTGTTTCATGCTGTTGCACACAGTTCGTGTTTTATCGGCTGCGTGCATTCATTTACATTTATGCATTTAGCAGACGCTTTTATCCAAAGCGACTTACAATTGCATTCAGTTTATACATTTTCATTAGTATGTGTGTTCCCTGGGAATCGAACCCACAACCTTTTGCGCTGCTGACGCAATGCTCTACCACTGAGCCACACAGGAACACATTCATGTTATGTCTTGTGCTGTGTGGCACGCAGCTTGTGTTTTTCATGGGCAGCGTGCAGTCATGTTGTCATGTCTTGTGTGAATACGTGGCTTATGAGTATTCTCATTAGCTGCATAAGTTCGTGTCCTATTTTGCACATGGCTTGTGATTTTGTTTTGCTGGCCATGTGCTTTTTTGTGTGTGTGTGAGCACATGGCTTTTGTCTGAGTGCTCTCATGTTAATTGTCTTGACCTTGCCTTGCCTTGCCTTGCCTTGCCTGCCCTGCCCTGCCCTGTCCTGTTTTTCCCCTACGGGGTAGTTTTTATGCTTTGTTTATTTTATTTTGTGCTAATAAAGCCCATCACTTAGCACAACTGACAGTCCTTGCCTCATCCCTTCACCCCAACCTACATACGTAGCTGTAACGGTGCCGACAAGACGAGAGCCGTGCGGATCCATGTGCAAGCTTTTATTATTAGGCATGGTCAAAAACACAGACAAGGTCAACAACTGGCAAAAAGGTATATTGAGGGCAAGGCAGATGAGTACTCCAGTAAACGGGCGTGGTCTTCGATCGGCAAACAATATCCAGAGGGCTTGACAAGAAGGGTAATCCATCTAGAACTAGAAAAGGCTCCGTAAAGCAGCTAGCACTTGGAGAGTGAAAAACGCAGAACAATACAGAAGACTGAACACAAAAACAAACACGAAAAGGCTTGGTACGTAGCTAACATTAGGAGAATGCTAAATGCTAAACCATACTCGGCCGAGAGGAAGAGAAAGTCCATGGTTTAAGTAGGTTGTGTGATCAGTGCAATCAGCAGTGTGTTCAGTGCAATCAGCTGTGTTTTCAGTGCGTGTATCGTCAGTGCAATGGGTGATGGGAATTGTAGTCTGAGGTGGAGTGCAACAGTGAGTGTAGTGCAAGAGTCCATGTGGTGAGCGAGTGACCTCTGGTGGTGAGTTAAGGGAAGCCCATGAACCGGATTCGTGAGAGAGACCCCCCCCCCACCAGGGCTGAACAGACGAGACCGGAGACCACCAGGGCTGGACAGATGAGACAGGAGCCCACCAGGGTGGAGCAGACGAGACAGGAGCCCACCAGGGCGGAACAGACGGGACTGGAGCCCACCAGGGCAGAGCAGACGAGACAAGAGCCCACCAGGGTGGAGCAGACGAGACAGGAGCCCACCAGGGTGGAACAGAAGGGACTGGAGCCCACCAGGGCGGAGCAGACGAGACTGGAGCCCACCAGGGCGGAACAGACGGGACAGGAGCCCACCAGGGCGGAGCAGACGAGACCGGAGCCCACCAGGGCGGAGCAGCCGGGGCAGAAGACCTCCATGGCGGAGCAGGAGTCCACCCGTGTAGAGCAGACAGGGCAGAAGACCTCCACGACGGAGCAGACAGAGCAGGAGCCCACCAGTGCGGAGCTGACGGAGCAGGCGCCCTCCAGGGCGGAGCAGAGACCCATGGCAGAGACTGGGACCTAGGGGAAACTGAGACACAAGAGACAGGCAGAGCATATATGGCCTCCATGGCCGGTTCAAAGCAAGGCAGGGATTCATAAGCGAGCACCCCCGCTTCGGGAGGTTCTGCAGCATGCGCCGCCACCTCTGGAGAAACAGCAGCGGGCACCATCGCTTCAGGGAATGCAGCAGCGAGCATCACCACCTCCGGAGGTTCTGCAGCCTCAGCCGCCACCTCTAGCGACATCATGGTGGATGCTGGGAATTCTGTGGTGGTGTGTGCAGCCCAAACACACCAAAAAGCGATCCCCATTATGGGAAGCACTTTGGACAGGGGAATCAGTTCGGGAACAGGAGGGCTAGAGTGAGTGTGTTTGGGGATACCAGCGGTGCATCCCTCACACTGGAAACCAGACTGGGAAATCGAAGCACTGACCTTGAATCTCTGGATGTGCCGAACAGGACGTCACAAGACTCTGGATGATCAGCTGTGACGTGACATGGTTCTGGGTGGTCAGCGGTGACGTGAAGAGACTCTGGAAGATCCACTGAGAAGTGAAGAGACTCTGGAAGGTCAGCAGAGACGTGAAGAGGCTCTGGAGGGTCAGTGGAGACGTGAAGAGACTCTGGAGGGTCAGCGGAGACGTGACTTGCCTTGTGACGATCAGTTGAGACATGACTTGGCTCGTGAAGATTACCCGTGACTGAGCTTGAGTCTGGATGATTAGTTGTGACGTGGTGTGAGTCTGGATGACCAGCTGAGATGAGAAGAGATTCTGGAAGATCTGTGGAAACGTGATTTGACTCATGACGATCAGCTGTGACGTGACAAGGCTCTGGCAAATCAGCCGTGATGTGACGAGACTCTGGGTGAACAGCTGTGATGTGACGAGACTCTAGAAGATCAGCTCTGATGTGACGAGGCTCTGGCAGATCAGCTGTGACGTGACGAGACTCTGGGTGAACAGCTGTGACGTGACGAGATTTTGGAAGAGCAGCTGTGATGTGACGTGACTCTGGCAGATCAGCTGAGACGTGACGAGACTCTGGCAGATCAGCTGTGACGTGTCTAGACTCCACAAGCTTTTATTATTAGGCATGGTCAAAAACACAGGCAAGGTCAACAACTGGCAAACAGGTATATTGAGGGCAAGGCAGATGAGCACTCCAGTAAACGGGCATGGTCTTCGATCGGCGAACAATATCCAGAGGGCTTGACAAGATGGGTAATCCAGGTACGAGGCAGGAGATCAGGAACCAGACAACAAGGCAAAACTAAAAGACTAGACTAAATTAAATGAGACACGGAAAACTAGAAAAGGCTCCGTAAAGCAGCTAACACTTGGAGAGTAAAAAACATAGCTAACATTAGGAGAATGCTAAATGCTAAACAATACTCGGCTGAGAGGAAGAAGAAGTCCATGGTTTAAGTAGGTTGTGTTGATCACACAGTGCAGTCAATCAGCTGTGTGTTCAGAGCAATCAGCTGTGTGTTCAGTGCGTGTATCGTCAGTGCAATGGGTAATGGGAATTGTAGTCTGAGGTGGATTGCAACAGTGAGTGTAGTGCAAGAGTCCGTGTGGTGAGCGAGTGACCTCTGGTGGTGAGTTAAGGGAAGCCCATGAACCAGATTCGTGACAGTAGTCTACGCAACCCAGGCAACAATTAGTTCTGTGAAACATAAGGAGCTTTTCCACTGAAATTACCTGGAAAAATATGTCCCAGGAACTTTTTTCCCCCAGACCCGTTGCTGTCTGCATTTCCATTGCAGTCTAAACTACCGAGAAGATTAGGCAAATAGTCTGGTGACTTAACGTTAGGTCTGCGTGTGTTTCTCAATACCAAGTACGCAAATTTCGGACTTGCATCCTCGGTAATTCGGACTTCACGAGTTAGACTCGGGAGTGTAAATCCTGCGGACGGAAGGATTTGTTTTTTTATCCGGCATCTCTATCTTTCTGTCACTCGGCTCGGCTGTTCACTGAAGGCTCTCTCCTCCATATCACAAGTAGAAACACCCCTTACTGCTGATTGGCCACACGTTTGTTTTGGTACTCGGCCCCGACTCAGTTTTCTAAAACATTTTTGAAAAATTGCTTACTCTGCCTTTAAGGTAGAACTACAGATGGAATACTAAATGGAAAACAGTGTTTTAACAGACTATGATAGCCCTGTCTATGATAGCCCTATTTACCGTCTAGTAGGCCTATACATATCTGCCGTCCTCTCATCAGTTATAACCTCTCTCCTCCTTATGTCAGTTTTACACATTTAGGACACTTAAACACTTAATCTCTGTAGCATCATATAACGTGCTTTCAAATATCATGATTGATCACAGTGCTGTAACCACAGATGCCTGACTCCAGCCCGTAAAAGCTTTGTGTTTCCATTAATATTTAAAATGCTCACTATACTACTTACATTAAAGGAGCCTTCACCCGAGGTAAGAACAACAGCCTGTATGACAGATTAAATACACTGAGGTGTAGAATGAGAACATGGATTATTTAGGTCCAGTTAATACCACAATTTAAGAAAAAAAGGACACTTTTGGCTGTAACAAATTGGAGTATTTTTTGTTAAGTTGATCCAAAGTATATATTTATTTTCAGTGTGCTAGAATATTAGAAAGACTTGTGTGTGGGCTCTTTTGACTTTGGTCAGCAGGCAACCACAACACAGAATACCCTGTCAACCACAAAGCACATGCATGCCAAATGTTTAAAATACATATTTTTAAACATAATCAGATCAGAGTTGTGGTTTCTTTCCCACAGTTTTCTCACAAAATGGAGCTGCAGTCTAATCTGACTCTAAGTGGACTTTCACCTGATGACAACGGCAGAGAGCTCACCTGTAGTGCCGAGAACATTGTGGGCCAGACTGAGGCTTCAGTCCTTCTCAATATTCTTTGTAAGAACTCACATTGTGTTGTGTGGATTTGCTTTGTATTGCTTTGACAGAATGAGCCCCAAGTCCTCTGTGACAGAAGGCCTTTAGTTCAAATGGTGGGCCATGACAAAGTAGACAAGTCCTGTACTTGTGTTAAAGATACCCTGATTAAATATTACTAAATACTTACATACTTATAAATGTATAAGTACTCCTTTTGAATTTGGTCTTCAGTAAAAGTACTGATCTGTTAGAACTAATTATTATTATTATATATTTTTTTGCAATTTAATGTGCTTCTGTTTAAAAAACTATTTTAAGAGAGAGGGGTCTAATGTCCCAGTCACTCAGATATAATAGACCTAAGATATGGTTAGAGCTCAGTCTGACATTATTATGAATTATTAATAGTCAGCACACTGGAGGATCATAATACTATCGGTTCTTGACTTATTTTGAGTCGCTTAAGACCAGTACAGTGATTTGTTAACTTTTTAGACTTGCTGAGACCAGATCATTAAATCAGAGTTAACTGATGCAGCATTTATTGCATACTTTGAACCAGTTAAACTGAATGATAAAAAATAAATAAATCGATGATTCACTTATTCAATGATTGGACATCACTACTGGATGTCTTAAATTCTTAACTTAAAATAACTAGGAATGGCATGTTTTTTTTCAGAAATTAAGTGGAGTAAAAAGTCAAGACATTATGCTATAGAATGCAGTAAAGTAAACCCCTAATTAAAAAAAGATAGTTTAAAAATATGAACAAGTACTAAAGGTAAAATTATTTGTTTCTGTCCACCACTGATCTCACAATCCACCCCTTATTGTATTTTAGTGCAAATCTGTCTCACTTGAGAGAAGCAATCCAAATTTGGCAAATTCCAACATGGAAAGGTAGTTTGACATCCTCATCTTTAAATACAATGAATGAAGACTATGCAAGATGAAACAGCTAAAAACCACTAATATAGAGGATAATTTTTATTTCATGTATCACAGTTTATCAACTTATAAAAGTCCAAAGATTGTATCTGCATTGAGAGTGAGAGGTACCCAGAGTGTGTAGTCCCTTTGGAGCATGATAAATGTTCAGATAAACACTTAAAAGTCAGTCAGTTTCCAAAAAAGCAACAACGTTTTTCCATAAAAAAGTAATAATGTACATAATTAGATACTTTTTTAAGAGTTATGCAATAGTATAACAGGTTACTTGGTAAGCTTCTTACGTCTTCTACATCTGCCCCATACATTAACACCGACAGGCAGAAGTCATATTTAAATAGTAATTTTGCTGCTTAATATTTACAAGCAAAATAATGGTAGGGGAATCAGTACATATGACTTCCTTTTTGCATGATAGAGCTTTAGTTGGCATCTGCAGATTGTGTTTACCGACTGTGGTTTCTGGAAGTATCCCTGGGCCCATTTACAGGTACATATCAATAAATTAGAATGTGGTGAAAAAGTTAGTTTTTTTATTGTAACTTATTTCAAAAAGTGAAACTTTAATATATTTTAGATTCATTACATGTAAAGTAAAACACTTCAAATGTTTTTTTGTTTTAATTTTGATGATTAGAGCTTACAGCTAATGAAAGTCAAAAATTAGTATCTCAAAATATTATAATATTTACATTTGAGTTTCAATAAATGACCATCCCTACAGTATAAATATCTCTTGTTCTTTAAAACCACAATGATGGGGAACACTGCTGACTTGGCAATGGTCCAGAAGACGATCATTGACACCCTCCACAAAGAGGGTAATTCCCAGAGGGTCATTACTGAAAGGGGTGGCTGTTCAAAGAGTGCTGTATCAAAGCATTTTAAATGCAAAGTTGACTGGAAGGAAGAAATTGGGTAGGAAAATGTGCCCAAGCAACAGGGATGACCGCAAGCTTGAGAATACCGTCAAGCAAAGCCGATTCAAACACTTTGGAGAGCTTCACAAGGAGTGAACTGAAGCTGGAGTCAGTGCATCAAGAGTCACCACGCTCAGACATCTTCAGGAAAAGGGCTACCAAGCCACTTCTGAAACAGAAACATCGCCAGAAGCATCTTACCTTAGCTAAGGAGAAAAAGAACTGGACTGTTGCTCAGTGGTCCAAAGTCCTCTTTTCAGATGAAAGTAAATTTTGCATTTCATTTGGAAGTCAAGGTCCCAGAGTCTGGAGAAAGAGTGAAGAGGCACAGAATCCAAGTTGCTTGAAGTCCAGTGTGAAGTTTCCACAGTCAGTGTTGATTTGGGCTGCCATGTCATCTGCTGGTGTTGGTCCACTGTTTTCTGAAGTCCACAGTCAATGCAGCCATCTACCAGGAAATTTTAGAGCACTTCATGCTTCTTTCTGCTGAAAAGCTTTTTGGAGATACTGATTTCATGACCAGCAGTACTTGGCACCTGCCTACACTGCCAAAGGTACCAAAAGTTGGTTCAATGACCATGGTGTTACTGTGCTTGATTGGCCAGCAAACTCGCCTGACCTGAACCCCATAGAGAATCTATAGGGTATTGTCAAGAGTAAGATGAGAGACACCAGACCCAACAATGCAGATGAACTGAAGGCCGCTATCAAAGCAACCAGGGCTTTCATTACACCTGAGCAGTGCCACAGGCTGATTGCCTCCATGCCACGCCGTATTGATGCAGTAATTCATGCAAAAGGAGGCCCAACCAAGTATTGAATGCATAGAAACGAACATATTTCTCAGAAGCCTGACATTTCTGTTTAAAATATCCTTTTTTTATTGAACTTATGCAATATTCTAATTTTCTGAGACACTGAATTTTGGATTTTCATTATCTGTAAGCCATAATCATCAAAATATCAAGAAATAAAGGCTCAAAATATTTCACTCTGTGTAATGAATCTATATAATATATGGGTTTCAATTTCTGAAATGAGTGACAAAAAATATTGACCTTATTTTTGATTTTCAAATTTTTTGAGATACACCTGTAGTAATGTCAATGACAGAAACATGCCTAAGACCACGGGCATCCAACAAAGGCCTTCGGCCTTGTCCCTTAGGCACAGAGATTTCTCCAGTTTCTCTGAATCTTTTGATGATGCTATGTACTGTAGATGATGAGATTTACAAAGCCTTTGCAATTTGACGTAGAGGAACATTGTTTCCCTTTCGATATTTCACTCGTACTGCGTCGAGATATCGACGTTAGTATGGGAAAAACTATTTTTCCTCTTTCAATCATGCAGTTATAATTGCATGTGATTGGTTCGTGCAGGATAAAAAGAACAAACCAATGCACGGCAGTGGTGAGCAATCCAATGGCTATGCTGCCCGCCAAAATGGGAGGGGCATCTGGCTATATAATCAGCTGCCTGCCACCTTATCTCAGATTTCTTCTCTTCAGCGACGAACTCCCTTCTTCGCTGACTCTTCGCTGACGCCGGGATCCGCCGTTGAAATGCCCCAGGGACCTGTGAGGAAAAAGAAGCGGGGCAGAGGATTTGAGCAGCCGGTGACAAGCTAGCTCACGCCGGCTCAATCCCGCGTGCCTCACCGTCACCGCAGAGAGAGCATTCGCCTGTCCTCTTCACCCAGCACGATCAGCGTCCCTCCGCGGCTGCAAGCGACATGATCTCATTCGGTGTGAGTGACAATGAACTGGATGACAGCCTTTCTCTGGCGACTTCAGAAGCGGAAGAGTTATCGGGCTCTGTGACTGATCCTGCCCTCTTGCCGTCATCTGCTTCACGCAATGCCAGAGTGGATGAAGAGCTCATCCGCATTATGACAAAGGCTGTCAAGGAGCTCGGGCTCAAATGGTCTCCGCCTGAGGAACCTTCTCGCAGCAGGTTGGATGAGTGGTTTATTCTGGGGTGCCATCAGGCTCTCTGCCAACACTCGTCCCCCTTCTTCCCCGAAGTACACGACGAGCTCGCGAAATCGTGGCACACCCCCTACTCGTCTCGCATCTGTCCTTCTGCTTCAGTTGCTCTCACATCCGTTGACGGCGCTGAAGAAAAAGGATACGAGCACCTGCCTCCTCTGGATGAGTCTTTGGCTGCACATCTCTGCCCGCCCACAGCTATCGGATGGAAGGCAAGGGCGAGCCATCCGTCCAAGTTGTGTAAAGCCACTTCTGCACTCGCTGGATGCACCTACTCAGTGGCTGGACAAGCGGCTTCAGTGCTTCACTCGATGGCTGTGCTCCAGGTCTTCCAGGCCAAGATGCTCGCCAGTGAGGAAGCCGGTCTGGATTCAGCCTCTCTCAGGGACCTGAGGAACGCGACAGACCTGGCTTTACGCGCCACCAAAGCCACCGCCCAAGCCATCGGACATTCGATGTCAAGCCTTATAGTGTTGGAGCGCCACCTCTGGCTCACGATGATGGAGATGAAAGAGGCGGACAAAGTTCCCTTCCTCGACGCTCCGGTCTCGTCAGGCACCCTGTTTGGACCAGCTGTGGAGGGCTTTGCTGATCGCTTCACGGAGGCTCAGAAGTTGTCTCAGGCGATGCGACACTTCCTCCCTAAACGCACCAGCTCTTCCTCTGCTTCCAGTCGCCCAGACCTGTGCCGATTCAGGAGACAGCTAAACCAATGCCAACCGCCCCGGAGCCCCGATCTCCTGAGGGTCGGCGATATAGAGGGTGCTCACACTCGGCACGACGCTACCCCTTCCCGAAGCGCCAAGGACCCGGCCCAAAATCGCCTTGGATCGTGTGCCTCAGAAATCCTCCTGAACAGCCAGGCAGAAAGAGGAGGGGCCCGAGTCTCGCTACCGCAGCCTCTATTGTGTCTCTCGCCGCCCCGCTTAGCGCTGGGCGCAGAGGAAAGTGTGTTCACGGATCCTCGCAGGCCAACTATAGTGCCCAGGTGTCCGACCGCTGTGATAGCATACAAAATAAAAGACATACATTTTCAAAAAGAGAGCGAAAAATTGTTCTGCCTACCATAAGCATCCTGCCCTTATGCAGCCAGTCTGCACAGCCATTTCAACCCTTTGCCACGTGGGCCGAGGCCTGGCAGGCCATCCCCGGTGTGTCAACGTGGGTAATGACTACGGTAAGACGAGGTTCGCTCGAATTCGCTCGAAGAACATCGTGCTTCCGTGGTGTGCTCGCCACCACAGTGCGCAGCGAGAACGCTCAAGTTCTCCGTGCAGAGGTGCTGGAAAAAGTAGCCATAGAAATCATTCCTCCAGCCCAGAGCGAGTCAGGCTTTTACAGCCGCTACTTCACATGCGACCCAACCAGTTCTGGCTGAAGCAGAGGGCTCCATCTGCGGCTTGGCGCCACGGACGCCACCGCGTAACGGTGACTCGGGCCTGTGTATCAGCCCAGGCCCGTTGAAGGGACCCCTTCTGGCTAAAATGGCTGGGCAAAATGAACCAAGGAGCAGACATGTTGTCAAGGAACGATGTCTCTTTAGAGGAACGGACGCTCCACCCGCTCGCTGTTCAGAGAATTTTGGAAGTCTTTGGCAGAGCTCGAGTAGAACTCTTCGCCTCCAAAGATAACTCTCACTGCCCAATCTTTTTTACAAGGCGCACGAATGCCCTAGCCCACGAATGGCCCAGCCCTCTGCTCTATGCTTTCCCCCCAGTCGCTCTGCTACCGCAGGTACTCAGGCGAGTCAGGGAACAACGGTACAAGCTGATTCTAATAGCCCCCCTCTGGAGGAACCAACCGTGGGTGTCTGAGTTATTGCAGCTGCTGAAAGCAGCCCCATGGCCGATCCCCTTGAGACGGGACCTCCTCTCTCAAGCGAACGGCACGATATGGCATCCACGGCCCGAGTTATGGGCCCTGCATGTGTGGCTGCTCAACGGGAGCCTTTTCCTCCCAGAACGTGTCCTAAACACTATGGCAGAAGCTAGAGCCCCCTCTACCAGACGCCTCTACTCTCTGAAATGATCCATTTTCTCGGCTAGGTGTCAAGACCGCGACTTAGACCCGGTCACCTCCGATGTGTCAGTGTTTCTTTCATTTCTGCAGTAGATGCTGGATAAACAGCATTCCTCATCCACCATCAAAGTTTACGCAGCAGCCATAGCCGCTTGCCATGCCTCTATTGCTGGCCGATCGGTGGGCAGAAATAACTCAATTTTTACGAGGCCCCAGGAGAATGAATCCCCTGAGTCCTCGTACAGTTCCACCTTGGGACTTACCAACCGTACTAAGGGCCCCCGTTTGAACCACTGCAATCCTCGAGCCTCAGAGTACTCTCGTTGAAAACAACCCTGCTGTTAGCACTGGCGTCGGTCATGCGAGTAGGAGACCTGCAGGCCCTTTCCGTCAACCCTGCTTGCCTGGAATTCGGGCCTAACGACTCCAAGGTCGTCCTGAAACCAAGGCTGGGTTATGTACCTAAGGTGCTCTCCACTCCGTTCAGAGCCCAGGTCATAACGCTTTCCAAGTTTTTTCCCCCGATGGGCAGCCAGGAGTCCCTGCTCTGCCCTGTCAGGGCCCTGAGAGTATACATTGAGCGTTCTGCTTCATACAGAAAGTCAGAACAGCTTTTTGTTGGCTTCGGTAAACGCGCTAAAGGTGGCCCTGTTACGAAGCAGAGAATTTCTAGGTGGTTAGTGGATGCTATCACATTAGCATACTCCTCCTCGATGTTGCAGTGCTCCATCGGAGTCAGAGCCCATTCCACCAGAGGCATCGCCTCTTCTTGGGCATGGTCCAGCAGGGTATCCATTTCTGACATTTGTGAGGCGGCTGGCTGGTCCTCGCCGTCCACATTTGCAAGGTTTTACAACCTGGAAGTCCTTTCTGCTTAAGTAGCAATCTTTCAGGTTCACTTGACCAAAATTGTTCAAGCCCATCTTTGCTTGGTCTGTCCATAACTATATGGACGCCAGGTGTCACTTCGGGACAACACCCAGGCCACAGATGACACTCAAGACTCACCCTGTCCTTGGTGTATTCTATTGACTCCCCTGGGCCTAATCCCATGTGAGTCTTGATTTCGAGTCGTTCCGTGTCATAGCACGGCGTGATTGGACTGGTTCCCATACTAACGTCGATAGCTCGATGCAGTACGAGTAAAATATCGAAAGGGAACGTACTCGGTTACTATCGTAACCTCGGTTCCCTGAGATATGGGAACGAGTACTGCGTTCCAGGCTGTGCTATTAGCCGCACGCTCGGTTGCTTCCTTCGAAGAAATCTGAGATGCGGTGGCAGGCAGCTGATTATATAGCCAGACGCCCCTCCCATTTGGGCGGGCTGCATAGCCATTGGCTCGCTTGCCATCACCGTGCATTGGTTCATTTTTTTATCCTACACGAACCAATCACGTGCAGTTATAACTACGTGATTGAAATAGGCTTCAGTTGAAGAGGAAAAAAGAGTTTTTCCCATACTAACTATCTTTTTACGCACTCTTTTTACGCCTCTGCCTATCTTTACTTCTGAGAGACTCTGCCTCTCTAAGACATCCCTTTCATAGATAATCATGTTACAGACCTGATGTCAATTAACTTAAGTAGTTGCTAGATGTTCTCCTAGCCGAATCTTTTCAAAATGTCTTGCTTTTTCAGCCCTTTGTTTCCCGTGTGCCAACTTTTTTGAGACCCGTAGCAGGCATCAAATTTGAAATGAGCTCATTTAGTGGATAAAGGTGTACAATTTATCAGTTTAAACATTTGTTATGTTCTCTATGTTCTATTGTGAATAAAATATTAGCTAATGTGATTTGAAAGTCTTTTAGTTTTCATTTTATTCCAATTTAAAAAAACGTCAAACATTTCCGGAATTCGGGTTGTATTAGAAGTCTAGAACATGTTATGTTTCCATGCATATGATAATGCTATTGTTAGGTTACTGAATTTAACAAATTTGGTTTGTATTTACCAATATTATCATGGAAATATAGAACTCTGTTCTCATGCACAAACAATTACAAATAAGTAGAAAATTCTGTAATAATACTGCAATAAACAATATTATTGTTGAATGTAGGTTTTCATCAGACTTAATTATGACTTTATTCCACATTTTAGAATAATAGTGAAATCATCAAAACTTAAAATAATACAGGTAGTATGAGAATTATGTAGTGAGAAATCTTAAATCTTGTATTTGAGCTTAAATGTCATCAGCTGTTTACAGCTCTGCACACTCTGGGCTTCCCTCAACCAAAATCATGAGACGCATCCTAATTTTAATCTGTATTGAAGCCTGTCTTTTTTAACAATCTGTTCCAATACATCTATGTACAGTATATATATATATTTTTTTAAATATACCTATATTTTTAAAGAGGAATTGTTATGTAGGCATGGCAAGTTGATTCATTCATCGATTGGTACTGTAAGTAAAACTCACCGAACCTCCAATTATTTCCCCATGAAGTATTATTTCAGTGGTGGAATGTGTCTGTTCATCAAAGGTGCGATTGACTTCCTAAAATTTGAAATAATGATTCATGTCATTGAGCACTCGCATCAGAAACATTGTAAGTGATTAATATTACCATCATTTTTCTTTGATTTGTAAGCTTGATGTCTACCAATATATTTGGACATTTTGACAATATAATAGGATCTCAAACTGAATAGGAGGCTGTTGGTCATTTTACATGAATGCTTAGAGATTAGATGGCTTCCTTTAAGATAATGGTAGGTTGAACTATTGGATGGTTTTTAGGAGTTCAAGATACATTTGAAAATGTGCCAAATGCTTAAGATTCAGGAAGTTTCCCCTCAAGCTATCACATTAGTCTACTGGGCCCGACAAAACTCACATTGTTGCATAACACTGCTTGAAAAACCTTTCCCACTTAATAGTAAGCTTCGAGCCTTGTAGAATTTACCCGTTTTATTTTGTGTGTTTTTTATTGATATTTGCGTAGTTAAAGAAGTAGTTAACACGTTAAGGAAAAAATAAAGATTTAAGTTGAGGATTTGGTGAAAATTCAGTGAAGATCATTTACTCACCCTCATGTCATTCCAAACCCATATTTTCTGTCTTCCCTGGAACACAAAAGCAAATCTTTAGCGAAAATTCCAAACTTCTCTTTCTTGTTCAACAAAATACCATTCAAATCTTTGGATTCAGTAAGATATTTTTTCATCTATTAATACTCATCCCTTTCAGTCAGCAAAGATGCAATAAACTCTGATAATTAAAAAGTGGCTTTAAATACTTTTACATTGTTACAAAAAAAATTAGGCCTAATTCAAATAAGTGGTTCTTTTGAACTTTCCTGAAAAAAATCCAAGAATCTTGAAAACGTTTCCACACAAATTTTAAGCAGCATAACTATTTTCAAATAATAGGAAGTCAGTGTTTTTCATTCATTGATGAAGGATCATGTGACAAACCTTGCCATCAGAGGCATACATATTTTTTTTATCTTAAATTTTTGAATGGTAATATACAGCAAACAGGCTGACAGGCTTCATAAAATATCTTAAATGTCCTGAAGCTGTATGATTCATGCTTGCACAAATTCAAACTTGGCTCATGGCAAACGGCCGTGAGAATCAATGTGAGAAACAGTGACTTTTGACTTCATTGACATCAAACATGGCTCAATGCGTCATGAGAAGCAGCTTGGAAATTCTGCTTGAAAATCATATGGTTTTGAACAATAAGAAGCACTCTATTCCTTTAACAAAACCAGTCTCTTTTTTATATGTACATAACATTTCTGTATGTTACACTAACATGATCTTTCATTTTCACCAATCAGCGTCAAATCAGTTAACAACCTTTGTTGAAATCCTTTTATCCATTTGCTTTTGGTTATGCATTGCATGTTTCTTCATGTTGTGTTGTAATATTACAGTAAGCCTCTTTATTTCTTATCATTCTCTTGTATTTCTCACCCTAGAATCCCTTTACTGCCCCTTTGTCCCATGTGCTGTCAGACACTTTCCTTTCGTCAAACTACAGTGATTTTTGTCCACATTCCTCTTGTTTACTCCTGTGGTACATCCTGTAATTACACTTCCTCTCCTCCTCCCATCTTTCCTTCTCTCTCGTTCCTCTGCCCCTTCTTCTTTCTCCTGGGTCAGTTCCCCCTACTATCGTGCAGCTGTACCAGCCTGTGAGGAACCAGGACTGGTGCATCCCTTTCACTGTGACGGGCAACCCGAGGCCTGATCTGCACTGGTACCACGAGGGGAAGCTACTGGAGGAGCAGCAGTACATCAGGACCGAAATCCATGAAATCACGGATACGGAGTACCACGGCTGTCTGCAGCTGGTCATTCCCACTCATATCCATAATGGCATTTACACGCTGGTGGCTAGCAATGAGTTCGGAGAGGACAGGGGAAACGTGTCGGCGCACTTCATGCACATACCTGATGTGGACCACTCAGGGACAGGTGGGCTTGGGTTTTCTTGCATCACTCTAAAATGTATGTTTTATTTTATCTATTATTATAAATAATACACCCTATTTATGTGTACAATCAAACATCTGTCATATTGTTGTTTCCACAGATGGAGACTTATATTATGGTGAGTTATCTTGTAAAACAATGTTTTGGTTAATTAAAGCAAGCTAAATTTTAAATATAACAGTGTTAGTTGGATTCAATTTGACACTAAAAGTTCACTCTATTCAAAAGAAAAATAACAAAGCAATCCATTTTAGGACCTTTACGATTTTTAACATTGTAACAGTATTTGTAATTTTTTTTATTAAAAAAATTAAGCACATTTTCCCCACCAAATACATTTGTCTTTCTTTCTTTCTTTCTTTCTTTCTTTCTTTCTTTCTTTCTTTCTTTCTTTCTTTCTTTCTTTCTTTCTTTCTTTCTTTCTTTCTTTCTTTCTTTCTTTTAATGTTCCCGTTTTTTTCAACTGCTTACACACATTTTGTAAACTTTACCTAATTTTTCAAAACTTTACACACAAATCCAAGAATGCAAAATGGCTCACATCTCTTGCAAAATGAAGCACTGCATTCAAAATAACACAAACACATCGCAAAAGCAAACACCTTTGCCATAATATTAATTCCTGTTAGATTTGTGTGTGTTACATTCAGAATTGTGTGTTGTGTTTTGTAAAAAGTGTTTTATGAAATCGAAAACCGAGTCAAATGCCAAGAATGAGTGGTTTTGCAGTTTCATGAGATTCAC
The DNA here is from genome assembly GCA_027422405.1 of Ptychobarbus kaznakovi. NCBI lineage: Eukaryota > Metazoa > Chordata > Actinopteri > Cypriniformes > Cyprinidae > Ptychobarbus > Ptychobarbus kaznakovi. The sequence continues at coordinate 12,422,448 of CM049797.1, forward strand.
CCAGCTTCTCTTTTTAATTCATAAATATATGTATATTTATATATTGTGATGTTTATAGAATGTTATATATCACTATATAATCCATTTCCATTTTTCTTTCCATTTAAATGATGTAACCCAGACACAACATTTAGTCCAGGTAAGTCTGTTCCTCCCTTTATCACTCATGTATAACATGAATTTGCTCAAACCTTCATGCTTTTATAGTTTTGAACTGCAGTACTTTAAATAGTGTGATTTTTTTCATCTGCCTTTTTTTAAAGAAATCCCGCCACTGGAGGACAAAGTCGCGGTATGTTTTTGCATAGTGCGATTAAAGGAACATTTCAGGTTAAATACATCTTAAGTTTTATTGACAAACATCTGTGGACTGCTGTTGATTACTATAGAAAACTATTTTGACCCATCCATCAGTTTGTATTTACACTGGAAGTCTATGGGGCCAGCATTCTAGACAGTTTAACGGCAGAAATACGAAGCTTGTACTTTTGTTTAAGCACCTCAGTAAAAATGGTTTATTTGAGCTGTAAAGTTGTCTAAATTGTTTTTGTTGAGGTGGGACTACTTGAATTTTGCCCCATAGACTTTCATTTTGTTATTTGTTTTTACAAACTGATAGACTAGACACATTCATTTCTGTAGTAATCGACAGCAGGCTGCAGATACTGTTGACAGAGCTTAACATATATTCGCCTAGGATATTCTGTTTATTGTTTGATTTATTGTTGGACAATTTACATTTGTGACAATATCATTAAAGCAATACATTTCTATTTGTAAATGACTTTCTTTGATACAAATTAATTTAAACCCACCCCAGACGTGCTTGCTTCAGTAAAATCTACTGTACCTTTATATATTCTAGGTTTATATCGTGGTTGGAATAGCTGGGATTGCTTTAACTGGATGTATCCTGATGTTAGTTTTCCTCAAGTATGGCAGAAGCTCCAAGTTTGGTATGAAAGGTGAGTGCACCACTTTATCTTTTCACTTCTGCTGAATATATAACATACCTTCTTAATACACATACCTGGTTATTCCATATACATATTTAAGGCGACATATCATGAACATCAGATTTTTTTCCATGTTTTAAGTGCTATAATCGGGTCCCTGGTGCGTCTCCCAACCCTCAATGTGAAGAAAAAAAACCCAGTATATATTTTTTTGATAAGCCTTTCTCTGCAAGCTTGTGAAAAAAAACAAGTCACTCAGATTTCGCTCCCCCCGTGACGTAGAAAGGTGATGTTATTCTAATATTACTGCCCCTTAATCTGCACGTTTCCACCCACGGCACTGCCATTGTGTTTTCACGTGTGACAACGGTGTATTCGAATGTTACAGCGATGTTGCGAATGTTCGAGCAAAGCATGCTTACTGTTCTGTCTTTGGCTGCACTGACGAGTACAGAACACTATTTAGAGCCTTAGAAGAGACTCTGTGGATTTAGAGATGTATTTACTGTGTATTACACTGCTGCCGCACAGATTTAATATAAACAGTGGTGTATAGAATGTCTGAAAGCCATACTTAAGTAAAAGTACAGATATCTTACCAGAAAAGGACTTTGGTAGAAGCTGAAGTCACCATTTAGAATATTACTTGAGTAAAAGTCTTAAAGTATGTGATATTTATTGTACTTTAGTGTAATTTATTGATATTTAGTGCAAAACATATATTTTTTTTATCTTAGACGTGCTTAAGTATTGAAAGTAAAAGTACAAGTAAATTCAAAATGTAAAAGAAGAATATATATATATATATATATATATATATATGTACTGTATATATACACTATATTGGCAAAAGTATTGGGTCACCCCCTTTTAATGAAGAGGTTTGACTACTTTAGTCATTTCCATGAGTACAAATCTTAATGTTTAAGCATATAATGATATTCTAGGGAATTGTGTGCTTCTAATTTTATAGCAACAGTTTGGACAGGACCCTTTTCTATTCTAACATGACAGTGTCTCTGTGTATAAGGCAAGGATCAAAGAGAAATGATGATTCAGTCAGTGTGGAAGAACTTGACTGGTCTGCAGAAAGCCAAGTCCTAATCCCAGCTGAACACCTCTGGTGTGACTTTAAATGCAGACCTTGAGCCAAACATTCATCACCAAACACCAATGACTTGTACATATGGGTACAGTCATTTCATACACTTCAAAACTGTTGCAACAGAGGTGGAAATACAATTTTTAAGTACATGAATTATGTTTCCATCTTTGTTGCCACAGTTTGGAAGTGCCTTTTTCCCTTCTAAAGAAGGGGGTGTCCCAGTACTTTTGTCCATATAATGAATGTACAAGTCATTGGTGTTTGGTGATGTCTAAAATGTAAATCACTTATTGCTTAACTGAACTTGTATAAAATGATTATTAAATCTGTTATCATGCTGATATCTGCAGAAAAATGGTATTCTTTGTGTGATATAGATTAAGTTAACTATATTTAATTATATAAATATAAAAAGCATACAGAAGCATTTTTACCAAATTTATAATGCCTGGAATTAGAATTTTAATAAATCAATTAATCCATCAATCTGTGTGTGATTTGGTGTTATAGCCTACTTGATAATATTGTCAGATTGCACATCATTACAACAACACTTACCATATTATCGCAGAAGATTTACTGTATATCGCACACCACAGACTCGACTTGAGCGGAAAATGAAATCATCCGCGGTTGTGCGCGCACTTGTTTGCATGAGCAAAGGTGTTTTTAGGAGTTTAACGTACAAGCGCCAGACCCCTGATTCGTCAAACATTTCCTGCTGTCTGTGTTCTTCTGACTTCTGACTATTTTGTAGGAAGTATTGAATATGCTTTGGGGAAATGTATCGGAGTAAAAGTATACATTTTAATTAGGAAATGTAGTGGAGTAAAAGTAAAAGTTGGCTGAAATGTAACAACTCAATTAAAGTACAGATACTCCCAAAAATACTTAAGTACTGTAACAAAGTATTATTACTTCATTACAATACACCACTGAATATAAACATGCAATTTCTTTCCCAGCTGTTTACCTTCACAGACATAACCGACTGTTTTTGTGTTTTTAAGATAAACTTGAGTGTATTTGACAGTTTAAGTGCAATAAAACAGGAAAGAGATCTTAGTTTAGTACTCGCATGTCGTGGGACGGCCGCTTTCTGTGCACATGCTTCGGATGTGTGCACTCTGAAAACCGTATATAAGTTTAAACTGATGGTTCAAAACGCATGATTTCAGCGTGATAGACATGATAATCAAAACCAAAAAGATGTTTTTTTATCAGAGTATCTTGCGGTATGAGCTGTAAAGGCACAGCCCTATTCTGCAAAAGGGGGCGGGGAGCAGCAGCTCATTTGCATTTAAAGAGACATGCTCGAAACTGTTTCTGTTTCCACTCAAATGTCACTCAAAATTGATTTAATAAATTATCTCTGGGGTATTTAATTAAAGACACATTCTGGGGACACCTGAGACTTATATTACAAATTGTAAAAAGGGGCATACGTCTCCTTTAAGCATTGTTTTAGCAAATTCTTTAGCAAACTTACAAGTCTATCTCCATTTTGATTGGAACACCTACATTTTACAATCGAATTGGTTCCCATTTTTTCTAGTTAAATATATTGTTTAACTAAGAAATATGTTACGTAAGTAAAGGCAGGTAACATTGGCTTTACTTACTGTATTACTGTAACATATCACATACAAATACAGAATATTATGACTTAACATTATTAGTTGCACCTTCTAAACAAAAGTTATGGATATTGTTTCCTCTCTCATAATAATGCAATTTTTCAACACATATGTATGTATATTCATGTGTATAAAAATGCGAATTCCTATTATTTCTGTGGATTATTGTATTGTCTGATTTTTTCCCACCAGGCTCTTCATCTGTCATCAGTAATGACGACGACTCGGCCAGCCCGCTTCACCACGTTTCTAATGGCAACAACACGCCATCATCATCGGAGATGGGCCCAGATGCCGTTATCATCGGAATGACAAAGATTCCAGTCATCGAGAACCCCCAGTACTTCCGCAACCCCGGCAGCATGCTGAAATCAGACACTTGTGAGTTACCGTGGCATGCTGGGCCGTCAGCGGCCCCACTCCATCCTCTGAAATAGATTCCAGCCTAGGTTGCCACTGGTCAGTTGTCATAGTAACCTCCCCTTCTATCACCATGGCGATGATATGGCTGACGCTGTGTAACTTAATCACTGTTTGACTGTAGATGGATCTGCAAATCTTCATTTAAATTAATTTACATTTCAGGATCTGTAAATAGTGCACGTGTAAATCTTACCAACACCTGATTGATTTTTTGTGATGTTTGCTTAAGCAAGCAACTCACGTAGTTGCTCATCTTTAGGGTTAAGTTAACATGAAATCAACATTGGCCCTATTTATTTTTTATTGCTATGTTACTGTTGTTATTATGAATGATTAATGCATGCATATATTTGTGACCTCTAACCTAATCTATCTATATTTAGGGTTTTATTTGTTGTAGGGGTTTTATAAGCACAAAATAATGATTATACATTTTTACCATGATTTACAGAAAAAAAGTAATTCGGTGTAACAATATTTCATAATAAACATTTATTGTTAGGCATATTTACTACAATAATCATTAGATGACATTGAAAGACTTAATTTAAGGATTAGATTATAGCCCTAAAATAGGAATTATTTGTAACTTCAAATCTTTAAAAAACATTTGCATAACTGTATTATTTTCCCCAAATATGAGGATTATGTGTTCCCTTTTGTCACTACCGGAAAAATGCTGACATGTTTCGGTCGTGACTGTTTCGGTAGTGACAATTTTATGGGATAACACCCACAATGTATATATGGTTAGCCAGCACAGTTCTGAAAAGTGGTACATTTATAAAAAACTAAATGTTATGGAATAACTCCCAAAAAAGTGTGCGTAATTGCAGAAAAAGATGTTCGGTAGTGACACTCCTTAAAGTTACACACAGATTTGTCTGACTTTTGAATACATTTGAAAATGAGGGATTAAAGGGAGGGGGGGACAGGGAATTGTCCCTGTGGGTGGTAGAGCATTGCTTAGCGCAAAAGTGGGTTAATTGTGTACTGAATAATGTGTAGCCTGAATAAGTGTCTGTAATTTCTGCTAAATGCATAAATTTATATTGTGAAATAATTTAGGGGTGTAGTTAAATCATTAGTGGACTGCACAGTAGTGAAAATGTGGGGGACACAATAAAGACAAAATATATAAAATATATGTAACTTCACTTTGATATATATATATATATATATATACAGTATATACAGTATACATATATACATACATACACAACTAAATTACTAACACTTTAACAAAGAAAAAACAATCTAATAAAAATGTTAACAAAAAGTATTATTGTATATCAATAATACTAAAATAACACCGGCCAATAAGTGCAGACTGCAGTTAAAGGAATAGTTCACCCAAGAATGAAAATGATGCCATCATTTACTCACCCTCATATTGTTCCGAACCGCTATACGTTTATTTCTCGTGTTGAATCAATCAATAGTTCACTCAGTACACCATTAGTGACCACTAAGTGACACCACTCAAATGTTTTCAGAAATTGTGAGAAATCTATCTATTCTGTTTTAACTATGCATGTTCCTTGTTTTGCAGTCGTCCAACACATAAAACGTCACAACATTCTGCTGAAGAGGGAGCTTGGAGAAGGGGCTTTTGGGAAAGTGTTCTTAGCTGAATGCTACAACTTGTCTCCTGACCAAGAGAAGATGTTGGTTGCTGTTAAGGTATGGTACATTTATGCAACAAAACATTGATTCTGTACAAATGCACATTTCAGGATGTGGCTACGTAATGAGGCTTTACTCTAGGTATTTCTGTAATAAAGATCACACTTTCCTAACTCGCAGACTCTGAAGGAAGCCAGTGAAAGTGGACGAGCAGATTTCCACCGAGAGGCAGAGCTCTTGACCAACCTGCAGCATGACCACATTGTCACGTTTTATGGCGTGTGTATAGAAAGCGACCCTCTCATCATGGTGTTTGAGTACATGAAACATGGAGACCTCAACAGATTTCTCAGGTTTGCAGGAGAGTGTTTATCACACTCGCTTTTACAGTTTTTTAAAACTATGTTTCACCCCAAAATGAAAACTGCTATCACTTGCCCTTATGTCGTTCCAAACCTGTGTGACATTTTTCAAAATATCTTCTTTCGTTTTCTGCAGAAGAAAGAAATTCATACTAGTTTTTAAAGCAAAAATGTGTCTAGAGCAGTGCACATTTTATTGTAAAGCCCATTATTTAAAAAAAATCTTGCATGGATTATTCAATAAAGAAATTGTTCATTTAATCTGTAAAGTCTAAGCAAAATGTGTTTGTGTGATGTCCGCTTTCTGACCTCAGTTTAGTTCAGCCATGCACATGTTATTTTCATACTCTCTCTTACAGGGCTCATGGACCAGATGCAGTGCTGATGGGAGATGGACAGCAGAGTTTGCTGGTGGAGTTAACTCAGCCTCAGATGCTGCACATTGCCCAGCAGATAGCAGCAGGCATGGTGTATCTGGCCTCACAGCATTTCGTGCACAGAGACCTGGCCACACGCAACTGCCTGGTGGGAGAGAACCTGCTTGTCAAGATAGGAGACTTCGGCATGTCCAGAGATGTGTACAGCACCGACTACTATAGGGTAAGTGGGTCACCCTGGAAATGTCCATATCACAGTGGTCCTTTTGGTCCAAGGAACCCAAAATCTATTACAAGTGTCTTATTTCATTTGAAACCTGAATGCATAACTGCATTATATAGGATTTTATTTAAATCACAGTAATCAAACATTTATATAATACGATACATAGATGACAAACTCCTTAAAAAAACATCATGGCAACATTATCCACATATACAATGAGATTATTGACCAATATGAATACTTCAATGGATAGTTCTTAAATTATAACTTGGTATCTTAAATTAAACTTACATTTTACATAATACATCTTCCAAAATCCTGAACATGTGTTTACAGCTTAGATTGAAAATAAAATAATTACTTCCAGTATAGGTACTGAAAGGTATTTATTGCATTTGTTGTTTATCAATATGAATATTAACTATTCTCCCATAGTAAATTAAAATGTATTAAGTTTTTCTTCACTTACCTCTTACAGGAAAAAAACTGCTATTTGTGATGTTGCATTACTTAAAGGGGTCATCGGATGCTAAATTCACTTTACAAGTTGTTTGAACATAAATGTGTGTGTGCACATCCACCCTATAATGATAAAAATCCACCCAGTGTTTAAATCCCTATTTTAAAATCCTCTCTCTCAAATCAGGCTGTTCTGAGATTCCTGTCAGAATGACGTAGTTCTGTACAGGCCACTCCCACGAGAGTTGATTGACAAGCCGTCTTACCTTAGACCTGGCCTAAGTGAGCTTGAGCTGTCCGCCATTCTGTCAGCTTCTGTGCAGGGGAAGACAAGAATGTGTCCGATTAAGCGATTGAGGTGTTTTGTTGTTGGATGTAATAATGAGTAAATCTGTCGTCATTTACTCCTGACATCTGAGCTGCTGACGACGCAGAGGATTAATGTTACTTTAGCTTTGAAGGGAATGTGCCGATCCCGATCTGCCTAAATGCGTTTATGTTCGCGCAAATCATTCGTGATCCAGCTTCTCCTAGAGAAGAAGTGAGTAAGACAGGGTAAAAATTGTTTTTTACACTACCATTGAGAAATTTTAACCGAAGTATGTTATAAACTTTTCAATAAGACCCTAAATAATAATTTTAACTTGTGTAAAATGGGCATCCGATGACCCCTTTAAAGTGGCAGTGCGACACCAAACAGAAATGCAAAAAGAAAGAGATAATGTTGCAGTGTCATGCTGTTATAATAAACATATTGAAGTTGCATTTGTTGCCACTGATTGCTAGCACAAAATGATACACACTACAGCTTTATGCGTTCAGAATCAAATCAGAAAAGATTACAGATATGTATGCCATATTGGTTGCTCAAACAAGCCACTGAAGCGTGTGAACAGGAAATCTCAGAAACCACAGAAAATAATCCACAGGGCAATGTCAGATTCTTGCTTGAACATTCCCACTCACAAATGTGAACGCAAACAAGGGCATATTAAGCAACAAATGATAGATGCTAGAAGACCATTGCAGTAAAAGTCAGAGCCGCTCAAACAGAGCATTGTTTTGAAAATGGCACAAACTACAGTTACACTCCTCACATCCTGCTTCTCAGCAGTTCAGCCAACTGTCAGAGATTCTCTGGTAGCACTTGTTTAATCTAAGGTTAGTTCTGGCTTGGGTCATTTCCTGATCCCAGCCCTCTCCTTTCTGTTTCCTGACTTTTTCAGAACGAAAGAAAGAATTAAAAGTTATCTGTGACCTCTATCAGTTGAACCTCTGTTGAATCTAATCTCTATGAATCTGACAAATTCATGTGGAAAGAATGAACACAAAAAATGCACAAGGCAGTTTGTGGATGTCCATAATGGATAAAATTATGATATACTATTTTGTCTTTCATTATTATGGTTTATTATGACTAATGACTGTTTAAATGTATGCATCTGAACAGCTGATTAAATACTGTAAATATGAAAGTGCCTCAAAAACCAACAGTTCCCCGCAGTGAGTTCTTCCAGAAAAGCCCAGACCATCTGACACTCAAGGGCTCTCCCAAACCTGCATCCTGCTATCACAGCCGGAAACACTCTGCTGTGTCAGCAGCCGTGTGTGTGTGTGTGTGTGTGTGTGTGTGTGTGTGTGTGTGTGTGTGTGTGTGAGAGAGGAAGGAATATCAGCTCCCTCTGTCGTATAACAATAGCAAACACAGGATTTTGTCTTTGCATGATCACTAGGAATCCTGTAATGCAATGTAACGGTAATGAGGTCAAAGTTTTGCAATAAACAACGTATAGTGGCAAAACACTGCAGTGGTTTTACATAGTTGTATGCAATAATATACTCATATGCTCAATCTGAAGTGTCTCACATTTAAATAAGATTGATACAGTGATTTTTGGTATCACAATTTCTATTCTTTTGGTCTTGAATAGGTGGAAAGTTCTTTGTGCTATCTAATAAACATTAGCACAGGAAAATGACATATTCCAAGTCTTCTGAAGCCATACAGTAGCTTTGCGATAAGAAAGAATTATACCCAGAATTATAGATTATATATTCCCTTTTCAATCTCATTTACACTTTTGCACATTCAGTCCTTCTGCAAGAATCAATGGCATCTGGCACTTGAGAGCTGAGATTAACAATGAATTCCTTCTGTTCCTTGCAAAGCTATTCTACGGCTTCAGAAGACTTGGTATTTAGAACACAACTTGGTTTGAAACAACACAAGGGGATTTACATTCGACAATGTGCATTTTTATTATTATTAATATTTGTACATTGTGGTTGCACTTTATTTTACAGTATGTGTATTAAGTAAAGTAACTACTTGGGATAAAGGATTGGTTCAATGATAGTAACCTAATTATTACCCAGTTATTATAATTCCGCTAGTAAGTATATAGTATGTACACTTGTTCAAAATGTTTTTGAATGAAGTTTTTATGCGCACCAAGTCTGCATTTATTTGATCAAAAATACGGTAAAAGTAATATTGAGAAATATTATTACAACTGTTTTCTATATTTTAAAATGCAATGTATTCATGTCATGGCAAAGCAGAATTTTCAGCAGCCATTACTCCAGCCTTCCGTGTTACATTGTCCTGAGTCCCAGTTGTGCTGCTTATTATTTTTGTGAAAGAATTGGTTTGTTTAGGACAATTCACACTGTACCGACGGACATGTTCATTGTTAGCCATGTCTATTGCCATTCATCGGTGCTGGTTTTCACCAATTGAAACATTTTGGAATCTGCATTTAGGGTTTTGGAATGTCTGAGAAGTGACACAGTCATCTGGACATTGGTTTATGTCTCTTGATATGGTGATATTAACATTTAGATGAATTGAAAAGTGCTACCAATATTCCTTTAGTAAGAATCAACCATTTGAAATGCTACAAGTGATATACAGTATAAAAATGCATATTCATTTTTAAATGTGTTAAATATTATATTTAACAATGTTATTAAATAGATTAAAAAAATAATAATATTGAGTGTTAGTGAATGGCAGAAGTGATCTAAATGTATAAATAGGCGAAGTTAGCTTGCACAATTAAATATGAAATATCAACAAAATACAGGTACACTTAAAAAAATCTAATACAGTATTAGTAGATAAGATGGTGCTGATATATTGTCCTTCCCTAAAATTATTTAGTTTATTTAGCATATTATGAAGACTCTAAAAATGAAACGATAGGAGATGGGTTTAATAAGTGCATGTGCTTCTACCAGTCACTTAACCTGTATCTCTTATCTCAGGTGGGTGGTCACACCATGCTGCCCATCCGCTGGATGCCCCCAGAGAGCATCATGTACAGGAGATTCACCACAGAGAGTGACGTGTGGAGTTTGGGTGTGGTCCTCTGGGAAATATTCACATACGGCAAGCAACCCTGGTACCAGCTTTCCAACAACGAGGTAAGACACATCAGTCGTACCTAACGTGTATCTCATCTCAGTAGGAATGGAAGTCCTCAGTAATACTAATTATTCACAGAGTGATTAGTTCTTCCTCAAAAGCACTCACTGTATCAACCCTGCACCTTGTAAAAATGACTGTTTCTAGGCAGACTGATGCACCCTTAGTGGAGCCTGTGTTCAGTTTGTCACTCTGGACCGTGTTTCTGCTGCCTCCTGCAGGTGATCGAGTGTATCACACAGGGCCGGGTGTTGCAGAGACCTCGTTCTTGCCCCAAAGAGGTGTATGACCTGATGCTAGGCTGCTGGCAGAGGGAGCCCTACATGAGACTCAACATCAAAGAAATCCACAACCTGCTCCAGAGCCTGGCCAAGGCCTCGCCTGTTTACTTGGACATTCTGGGCTGATCCGTTTGCCAGTATGGGTGTGTAATTGTGTGTGAGAATGTGTGGTATAAAAGGAGTAAGGGATGATTTCGATTAGAATGAGTGATTGAATATAGATGTGTGTGCGTCTGTGTGTGTTCATAAAAATGGCTCGTGCTTCAGCACTCTCACCACATAGACTAAAAGGCCTTACAGTTGACTGTGTGCATTGTTTGAGTTTTCCCTCATCTGGACATGTCCATCTATCATGCATCAATATGTTTTCTAAAAACCCCAAATAGTCTACAAACAGAAACATCGGATTGTTGTAAATATGCGTTAGAGACAATTCAGACCTTTTGTTTAACAACCTTTTTGAAAAAGGAAATTTGGTTTAGGAAAGTTTATATTTGTTTTTCTCTTACCATTTTGTTTATCGAGATGGACAAAATTCAAACTTGATGAGGACCCAGTCATTAGCACAACGCTGTCAACGCCCTGGCGTCATTCTGGCAGACTTTACACAGATCGCAATACTATTCATACCGCAAACTATCGAGTAACAATCATGGAACTGCCAGATTCATGTTTCATTTGAAGTTTTTCTTCACATCTGATCTAATTTTATACTTTTATGTGCCAAGTTTTGATGTCTATAATGCTGAGGTCGATGAAAGGCGTTGTTGGACATCTCGGTGCGCCCCATCTTACTCAGCGTGAACTTCGTAATAGAAGCACAGCGACAAAGACGCCGAGGTTGGACACAGAGTGTTTGGAGTGAGCACAGAGGCAAAGTCACCAGCAGTGACACTTAAGTATTTCCTCAGACATTGTTTGGCTCCCCTGCCATAGTTTTGATTCAAAGGGCACTTGTCTCTCTAACTGAGGTTGGAAGAACAATGGAAAGATGCTGCTCTTTTGTCAGTGGTAACTGTCTAATTTTTTTAATGTGCGGGTGCTTACACACTAGAAAACGTTTTGACGGAACACTTGATGGATAGAAATCTGAAAGATTGTGTTTTTGAGGGTGTGGAAAGAGCCATTCATCCTGGATATTTCCCTGCCTTTGGCCCTAGAGGCTGGGATAGGTTCCAGCATCCCTACGACCCTACATCGGACAAGCGGTTTTGGATTATGGATGGATGGAAAGAGCCAGCGCTGTTTGAAATAAAGTAGAAATACAGCCAACTGGATTTCTGAAAGCACAATTGGACCCGCCTCCTTGGGATTCTCATTAGTCACAGATCCCTGTGACCGCGCATTACAGCCAAAGTACCAATTCCCTCCACTTTTGGTCACATAACGGAGCATCAAAATCAACAAATTCCCAGCATTCTCCAGCGTAGCGTGACCTAGTGTGTAGGCACCCTTAATCATCATCATGTTGCAATTTGATGGACTTTGCCTTTGTGAAGACTGAAGATATCTTTCAGACCTGTTCCTGAGGAGTATATCCATATATGTGGTTCATAACACAACAGACCTGCCTGATCAGCTGTTGATTGCTCTCCGATTATTCCTAATTATCTGTTTATGTATCAACTGCAAAATAACGGCTAAATAATATGTGTATGTGATGATCTATGATCGATTTGTTTTCGATGTATTGTGGGCCGTTTCAAAGCGATGGGCTTGGTGGGCACCGTGAAGTGAATGTTCATGTGAGAATGATGCGAGTCGGACTGTCCCTGAGGTCACGACAGGAAGACCCTATGAAGGGACCGTCCAGATTCAACCTGTGTGTTTCAACCCCACTAAACAAGCTACCAGAGGAGGACGACTGACAACCAACAGGTTTAAATAGACTACAAAGGACTGAATGACAACTCAAATTGTCATTACATTATACAGTGCATTCATACAGTATTCAGATCCCTTCATTTGTCACATTTTATGCTGTAGCCCTATGCTAACATTTATTTTTTCCACACAAGTCTACTCTCCTTACACCATTATGACAAAGCAAAAACAAATCTGTGAAAACTGGAAATTTATTAAAAGAAAAAAACAACCCCACAAATATCTCAATAACTAAAGTATTTAGACCCTTAACTCAGTACTTAGTTGAAGCACCTTTGACAGCAATACATTCCTCAAGTCTTTTCGGATCCAGTGTAGCAAGCTTGACTGATATGGGGATTTTCAATCCTTTCAATCTGTCAGGTTGGATGAGGACCATCGGTGGACAGAGATTTTTATGTTTGGGTACAAGCCTGAGCTCTGGTTTGGTCACTGGAGAACATTCATAGAGTCGTCGCTAAACTACTCCTGCATTATCTTGGTTGTGTGCTTAGAGTCACTGTCCTGTCTGACGTGACTTAACAAAGAATGTGAATAATTTCATCGATGAGTTATTTCTGTACACAGATTAGTTTTTTGCTTCATAATGGTGCGAGGCCCAACATGATTTACACACTAAACCGATGTAAAAGAACTAGTAGACGAAAGTTCTAGTGGACTCTTTTTTTGGCCAAAGTTGCGTTTGAACACTCTACAAACACTACAATCAATGGCCAACTAGCACGTAGTCTACTTTTGTCTGTGGATATACAAAAAAAGTAAGCAAATCAGCTGTTGATCAGTTAATTGTTCTTCACTTTCTTCATTCTAAACAGCCATGTCGTTATGAAAGCGCAAGGCCCTTAAATACTTCGTACAACCCATGTGATGGTTCTGTTATGTGGTAAAGAGTTTAGATTGAGGTGAAAAATGTAAGTATAAAGGTGAGGTCACATTTACCATTCTGCAAATTTTCGCTGATGAAATCCAGTCATTTCAGTAGTGATTTATACATGCGGATTAGACAGGTTCGCCCCAACACAAGGCTGCTTGGTTTAAAAGGGACTACTGTGTGAGATTTGCTTCATACATCATTACACTATTGACAACGGACCTTTTTTTGTGTGACTGTGACTGCACCTTTACTAACCTGAAGAAATGAAGGAGTCGGAATGCTTTCTGTGCTGTTTGCTAACCAAGCATCACAATTACGGTTGTTCATACTTAGGGCTTACTTGAATATTGCACGCAGTACATATTCAATTCAGTTGTAAATGTAAAACCAGACCAGTCAAAACGAAATCTCTTCAATCTGAGCATCACTGCTGTTGACTACTCCAGGGCTACAGTATTCGACTTGTCCTCCTCTGCCGGAGTAAATGTTTTTTTCTCAATTCTAATCAAGGGGGCTCCTCGTGGACCCTAGCAACACATTTTGCACCGACTGACTGATTCTTTGGGGTGTGAAGTACCAGAGATGTGTTGCTTTTAAAGCGTCTGTATATATGCAATTAGACTGTAAATATACATGAGCAGGATCAATCATTCTTTGTACACTGATGTCAAATTCTTTCCAAACAGTACATTGGCAGGACCTACTTTTAACAGCCGACTTTACCCGACATCATGAGTTGTCGAACAGCGTCCAATCGAGTCAAGTGTCGGTCATTATGGTCATGGTCTTTTTGAGCAGTGACTTATGACCTCTTAGAGCTTTGCACTTTCTTTATAGATGTACTGCTCATATTTTTGTAGTTTTCACCCTACAATTGTAAGCACTAAAAAAAAAATGCACTGAAAGGTTATTTACATTGAATCGGATTATTTGCTAATGTTACGGATATTGAAGAAATGTATTCAGTCAGTTACGCTAAAAACAATTTTTCTTGTGTTGTGGCAGACTGACTATGTGAAGACTTTATTGAACAAAGATGGCATTTTCTTCGTTTTTTTGCTATACAGATTTCTGTGTTCGAATAGCCGGCCTGTACTTTATAATCCATTCTGTGCAGTTCTAATATATGTCTATATAAATATTATGTTCTCTCTATATATTCTGTTTCAAACAGGCATCATGTCAGATGTGACAGTGTAAAGGGAAGTAAAACATGTCTAATGGGCCTCCGGCAATATGTGAGTGTAAATACAGTTTATTTTGCGTGACAATGTATAATTTATTTTTCCTGTGGTTGTTCATAATAAAAGTTTGATTTTATTTTTTTATATCTAATTGATCAACTAGCCTTTCCCCCTGTGTAGTAAACAATTTGATGTTACTGACACTTACTGCACCCTTTTTTTAATTAATGGTTGATTCACATCCAGGGGGAAAGAGAACGCCCATCCTCATTTGATTTCTGGAAAACTCTTAACATTGTATATGAATGAAGAACTGTGACTGAGTACTGGAACACTGTTTATGCGTTATTTTGTAAGCCAAGATTTTATGCTTTGTCGGGTGAATCTCAATTAAAGTGTCGCGAAATGTCCTAGTCAGCCCAAAAGAGAAACAATACATGAAAAGATAATTAGCCTATTTATTAAGGTCAATTAAGCTTTTTTTATTATTATTTTTAACTATTGAGATAAAATATATCCTGGACTTTTCTTTGTGAAATGCACCCATTTAGGCAACTGGAATTAGACACATTTGTTCCAACTTTATTTGTTTAATTGGATCGCTGTTGATTGTCTACTTTATTGTGCATCCTGTAGTCTGGTCAGTTGTGACTGTGCGCATTGTGTGTTGTGCAGTGAGATGTGCGTGTGTGTGTGTAGTGTGTGCGCGCTCACAGGCAGACTCAGATCTCTCACAGTAACTTTATGGTGTGCACTCCAGTATGTGACAGTTGTGCAGTGAGAAGAAATGCTCTAATCAGTGCATAATAAAAGTGTAATACTGTGCTCTTGTTTGTCTGTACATTGTGTTCATTTTATGCACATACACAACTCATAACATTACTAAAGCAGATACGACTACATATGCACCACACAAATGCATGTGTGTGTGTGTGTACCTGTGTATCATTACACATATCATATACACACACACACATATATACACACACATATATATATATATATATATATAACACCAGTCTGGTTTCAGAGTCTGGTTTCAGAAGTGGACATTAAACCAAGACTTTGCCTTTCTCTCGGTTGTTGAAGCCCTAAGACTGGCAAGAGCAGATTACAAATCTTCAATACTTATCTTGCTAGATATGTCTGCTGCTTTAGACATGGTTAACCATCAGATCCTCGTGTCAACCCTGTTGGCAAAGGGCATTTCAGCAACCTCACTCCAATGTTTTGAGTCTTACCTCTCAGATAGGTCCTTCAATGTATATTGGAGAGGTAAGGTGTCCCAAGTCGCAACATCTAGCTACAGGGGTGCCACAGGGCTCAGTTCTTGGACCACTTCTCTTCTCTGTCTACATGGCTTCACTGGGTTCTGTCATTCAGAAACATGGCTTTTCATATCACTGCTATGCTGATGACACTCAACTCTATCTCTCATTCCATCCTGATGGTCCGACGATAGCGACGCGCATCTCAGCTTGTCTAATAGACATTTCTGGCTGGATGAAGGACCATCACCTTGAACTCAACCTAGCAAAGACAGAACTGCTTGTGGTTTCAGCAAACCCATCGTTTCATCACAATTTCACCTTCCATTTAGGCACATCAACCATAACTCCTTCAAAAACAGCCAGAAACCTTGGAGTTGTGATTGATGATAAGCTGAATTTCTCAGACCACATTACTAAATGTGTCTTCCTGTGGCTCAGTGGTAGAGCATTGCGTTAGCAGCGCAAAGGTTGTGGGTTCGATTCCCAGGGAACACATATACTGATAAAAAAAATTATAGCCTGAATGCACTGTAAGTCGCTTTGGATAAAAGCGTCTGATAAATGTATATATATATATATACTAAAACTGCCCGGTCCTGTAGATTTGCTTTATTCAACATTAGGAAGATCAGGCCCTTTTCTTTCTGAATATGCTACACAACTCCTTGTTCAAGCTCTTGTTCTGTCCAGGATGGACTATTGTAGCTAGTTTTATCAAACCTTTACAATTAATCCGGAACGCGGCAGAAAGATAAATTTTTTTAATGAGCCGAAAAGAACGCACATCACCTCTGTTTATCAGTTTGCACTGGCTACCAATAGATGCTCGCATAAAATTCAAGGCATTAATGTTTGCCTACAAAACAACCACTACCATCACAAAATCACTTTCACTGACTTTTACATTAAATGTTCCCTCCTGGTGAAATGACCTGCCCGACTCAATCCGAGCATCTTCAAGAATTAACTAAAAACACACCTCTTCCATCTTTACTTGACCCTCTAACTCAAGCACTCTCTATTCTAATTCTATTCTTTAAAAAAACGTGCCCCTTTAGACTTGCAATCTTTTAATTTACTGTCTATCTATAACTTAAAAAAAAAAAATAATATATATATATATATATATATAACACACACACACACGTTTTTGTGGTTTGTCTATTTCTCTCTCTTTATATTATATTTGCATAGTTGTTAGAATTTAAATAGTTATTTATTCCTGTAAGGGCAAGGCTGAATTTTCAGCAGCCATTACTGCAGTCTTCAGTGTCTCATGAGTTTGCAGAAATCTTTACTGTCAGTTATGATTTAATTTAAAGCATCATCCCCCCCAAAAAAAACAATCACTGACCATAAACTCTGTAAGTATATGTATAATGTTTGTTTTTTGGTATATTTAAACAAACATATTAATCCTTCATGTGTAAGGACCAGCAAGTGGCCTGTGGCTATAAAATAAAATTATGCATTCATAATTTATGTCACAACAATGTAGCAAAATAAAATCTTGTTTACTATTTACTAGAACGTAACGACACTTATTTTTCTCCATTCTATTTTTATGACAGTGAAAAAAAATATTTGAATGAGTTGAATGGTTTGCATTATGTACTTGCTCACAAAGTGTTATTTTGGTAGAAAGGCCGCTTCATGTATGGCATGAAAGGAATCCCAAGGCTAATATTTAGGTCTAACAATAGCCGGTGAAGTGAATGGCCAGCTGCTCCAAACCACGGCACAATTCACAATCTGTAGTAGATGGCACTAAATTGTTTTGTGGCAATGTGCCCATGTCTTGCAGGTAAACAGTTAAAGCGGCAGCAGGTATCTTTAGGCTTGAGGGCTAAAGTATTAGCTGTGTTTGTGATATTGCCTGTGATGGACACAGTATTATTTTTCTTTTTAAAGCAGCAGCTTAATATTACAAATCCAAAACTGAAAATTGCTGAAAATGTACTCAACTTCAGGCCATCCAAGATGTAAATGAATTTGTTTCTACAGAATAGATTTTGAGAAATCTAGCATTACATCACTTGCTCACCAATGAATCCTCTGCAGTGAATAAATGCTGTCATTATTAAGTAATAATTCACAAGTAATCACATGACTCCAGTCCATCAATTATTATCTTGAAGCAAAAAGCTGCATGTTTGTAATAACTTCTAGTCAAACTGCCAGTCCATAATAATGCTGTTGTCCTGTCAAAAACCACTGACATTTTTCTAGAATTGTATTCACTTGTTAATGGTGCTTGATATGTGCATATTTCTCTTATGATTCAGACAAGACACATTTTTCACTGGAGAGAGCAATATTATGCACAATGCTGGGTCGTAACTGATTACATGTAATCTGGACAGAGTACTTGTAATTAGATTACATTTTAAAATACTCTGAATCAGACTAGTAACTTCTTTATCGATTACATAATATTTACACAATTAACAAAAATAATTGACATTTTAAGAAGTGTTTTCTCAACAGTTCATCTCTGCATCAACTATTGATGAACACATTAATTTGTATTATACCTCAGTGGATTATTTAACAATGTATTACTATGTCTTTGGAAGACCTTTGTCTTTCCAATACATTAAATGCACAAATTCACGTTATATCTTATTAACAGCAACGCAGGGATTCCCAAACTTTTTCTCCGCCAAATCTCTTTCATGCCACTTTGGGAAAACGAAGTAATGTTTAATGCATTTCAAGTTAAGAACAAAGAATTGAGTATATTTTCTTTCTCCTTGTATTATTTTAATATCAGTATGGCACAAGATTATCTTATTTAAATCAATGTGATAAAGTTAGTACGTAATCTTCCCAGCACTGATTATGGATAGAGGACCGGGGGAGATATTTTGGCCAGAAGCAACAGTTTGAAGTTAAAAATGTTTTGATGGATTTATGACAAACAACTTTTTGTTTCTTCTCAATACATTAATTGACAGACTGGAGTTGTGTAGATTACATGTGGATTATTGTGATATTATAATCAGCTCTGATTCTGACGGCACCCATTCAATGCAGAGGAAGTGATGGTAGATTTCTCAAAATCAGTTCAGAATAAACAAACTCATTTACTCCTTGGATGGTCTGAGGGTGAGCACATTTTTATTTCTAGGTAAACTAGTCTTAAGGTAAACTAGAATACTTTCCACTATTCAGTCCAATGTGTCAACTTCTGCTTCAACCAATGGAGTGAGTTTAGGGCAGGACTACATGTTTGTCCAAAAAAGGAAGACAGGAAGTGCATCCCAATTTTTTATAGTATAAAAAGTGTGCGTTGTGTATTAACACTAAAAATTCCAACAAAGAAGTGCACTTAAAATACCCAGATGATGCACTTATTGAAATAATGTAGAAAGTTAACCCTTTAGAACACTTTAACAAACACACTGCAACACTCATGGTGGAAGATTTTGTGCGGGCAAGCATCAAGAATCTAGTTCTTTTCATTATATTTATGGCACACACTCAAAAAAAAGCTTCTCAAAACCTTGTGTGTGTAGCAATACTTTTGTCTGAATAGGAAGTACGGCAAGTTTCTAAATAGGTTGATGTGTGACTAGTATTCAGACCACAGTCACAGAGAGTAAGAGGATGGGGTTTGGTTTTCATCAAAAGCTGTGCGCCGTTTTTATTGTAGTATTCTAAATTTACATTAAAAAAAAGAAAGTCTGCCCATGTCCTAGATCCATTATGAAAGTTAACGCACAAATTCCATATACATCTCATTGTATTTTACATAGAGGATAAGAGTATAGGCATGGAGGTGGCATGATCAATCACAAAGCTTAAAAGAACCAAGAGATAAAAACAACCCTGAATAAATAGAAGGTGCTGTCTATTAGCAGAGAGTATAAGCATGTCACTCTTTTGAGAAGTTTAACATAAAAGCCCATAGAGCGGCAAATCTCGCACCCTCCTTTTACCAATAGAGAGAGGGGTTCCAAGCGTACTAAAGCAGAAATGTGAGGAGTAGAGTGAGATGACAATGAGAGCCTAGCTTGTCTGTACAGGTGCATAAGTTAGAGAGTACATCTGGTGGTTACACAGACACTAAGACACCGACGTCTAGTTAAAATGGTATAAAGCAGGTTATCTTATGTCGATACCTGTATATTCTTTTTCTCGTAGGTAACAAGACATTTTTTAAGGTGTTACTTTGCCTCGGCCAATTAGGGCAGACCATTTGAACGTCCAATAGAGCGCAACAGTGCAGTTTCGAAAGTAAAAATCCCATTTACTTACTCCATAGAGAAACTGTTTTTTAACGTGAAAACCTCTGAAAAAGATGAGCTAAGTTTCAATGTCATTTAAAAAAAACGTAGAAGAATTTACTATGAGGAACTACACTACCCATAATTCTGAAGAGAGCTCCACCAATCAGAGACTTTGCTATCATGGAAACAAAAATCGCAGCAAGAGTTCAGTAACGACTACCCGCTCCCATTAAATGCTTGTTCACATCAAAACGAATATTTGTTGGGACAATTTGGTTTAAAAATATTACATTTTAAATCAACAGCTGTTAATGTGTCTGTTCAGACAACATGAACCTTTCATACACCATCAATGTGACAACTAATGAATTTGAACAGAAAGGTGGTTCTATTCTTTTTCCATTGCACTGCTAAGAAAACTGGCCAACCAATAAGATTCTCACATGATAACACGTCCAGAGCTCTACTGTTACAGTTTGAATTAGCATTTTTATTCAGCCTGTCCTCCATTTTTATGCATTGGTCTAAACAGAGAAATTCATATGCAAAAATCGAACCAAATTTGTGGCAAATTCTTTGTGTGGACAGTATTTAAATCTCCTCAAACATTAAAACTACTTCTATATGTTAAATTACAGTCGTCAACATTTGAAGTGGATCAAAACCTTTCATCAAAGTTGTCCTAAAATCTAAATGCGTTCTTATCTTAAGACAACTTTGATGAGCTTTTTTGATCCACCTCAAATATGTTGCAATATGACGCAATGTTTTTATCCTTATAAGGACAAACAAGTCAGTAATTGTTTTTCATTTTAATTTGATTACATCGTTCACAATGCTTTGATGGGTTGAGAAGTTTAATCCATCAATGAATCAAAATACGCAACCTTGTACCTTCATGTTTTGTCATACCTTTTTATTTTGAAATAAACATTTTAATTGCATATGGTATGATTTATCTTGGAACTGGTCATTTTAATTTTTGGCTTAATTTTTTTTTTTGAATCCTTATGGAGAAAATGAATGGGAAAAACACTGTCGCTGATCACTGTTGCACTCTACAGCGTCACAGATGAAGAGGGGCAGATGTGAGCCGAGTGACAAGCATTTAGCAGGTTTTCTTGTGAAGCTACTGCGGGCTTCAATTTTGCTGTTGATTTCAATATTAAACAAACAAAACAAATACAATTCTAAATTTGTAGATATTTCACCCATTTCAAATGGGCTCTGCTCAAGTAACCCTGGGAAAAAAAAGTTAAAGAAAGCTTTGGGATATTTTGCCTTTTTAATGACAAGGTCATTAAAAATCATGCACGCTGCAAATAACCTCATGCAGTAGTTATGGTAAACCATCCAAGCACTTTTTATTCATTAATATTCATAAATACACACAGCAGCTTCATTAGAGAAGGTCTCTTGTTTCCTCTTCAGTTTTTGAATGTGGAGTATTTATAAGGAGAGCCTTTTGCAAGACACAGGAAGCAGAGGTGTGCCACAGATACCTACGCTCACCTGCTAAAGGAAAAAATTAGTTATGTGGAATTGATTATCAACTTATATATATATATTTATATTTCTTGTTTTCTCTCTCTCTCTCACTTGTTCGGTTTATGTGTCTCGGTTTCTCTGACTCTCTCACACGCCTGTTCTGATTTATTTTATTTTTTTTCCCTCTCGCTCTCCTTTCATGGATTTATACAATGTAACAAAGGTGACAGACCTGAAATTACAATCACCAAAAAAAAAAGAAAAAAAAAAGAAAAAATTAGAGAGAGCTGTGTTTTTTGCCCACCGTCATTGGCAGTTACAGCACAGAGGACATTGTCTGCGTTGTGGTGGGATATCATCAAAGAGGAGGTGGTGGAGGCTGCTTGCCCGTGGAGCTCTCCTTCAGGTTGAGGCTCTCCAGAGCCACGTCTAAAGGCATGATGTCCACGCAGCCCATGGCGCCGAAGTCAGCAAAGTCTCGCCTTTCGTCCTCGTCGGAAGACGAGCTCTCTTCTCGCATTAGTGTGGACAGCAGCAGCTCCTGCACGAACAGACTGCGGTCCGCGCGCTCGCTCTCCAGCGCCTGCCGTTCTGCCTCTGACATTTTCGGCTCGTTCAACCTGGTGGAATTAGAAGGACAAATACTAAACTAGAAAATCTCTTATTCTATTTGATTTCGCTTTTCTTAATTCCGTTTTTAAAGGGTTAGTTCACCCCAAAATGAAAATTCTGTCATTAATTATTCACCCTCATGTCGTTCCAAACCCGTAAGACCTTCGTTCATCTTCTGAACACAAATCTGAGAGCTCTCAGACAGCAACGCAACAGCAATGTTCCCAGAAACGCAGCAAGGACATGAGTAAAATAGTCCATGTGACATCAGTGTTGTTTACGTTAAGTAGACAGCGCGTGCATGCTGAACGTAAACAGCGCTGGTTATGTTCTGGGGTACTCTCCAAAATGGCAGAAGACGGTAACTCGGGGGAAAATAATTGTTGAATAAATTATGTTATTATAGTTTTCTTTGTGCACAAAAAGTATTCTCGTAGCTTCGTAAAATTATTGCTGAACCCCTGATCGTCACATGGTTTATTTTAACGATGTCCTTCGCTACGTTTCTGGACCGGTGAACACTGCAGTTGCACGGCTGTCTATGCAGCATCAGAAAACTCTCAGATTTGATCATAATAATTAAATATCTTAATTTGTGTTCAGAAGATGAACGATGGTGTTACGGGTTTGGAACGACATGAGGGCGAGTAAATAATGACAGAATTTTCATTTTTGAGTGAACTATCCGTTTAATAGATTAATTACAAGTTAATAACCAAAGATCATGTCTAATTCATTCATAAAATTTCAACAACTGCAATTTTAACAATACCCTATAAAATATTTCACCTTTTCAGAAATTCATTTTTTTTGGATATTGTGTTTCATGGTTGACTGCATTAATTATGAATGTTAATAATTAAATGAATGAATTTCATTAATCTTTTAAAATGTATTAAAATTTAATTCCTTTTTTGTCAAATAAAGAGCTTCACAATAGAGGTTTACTGTCAAATTGCGCGGTCAACATTAACAAAAATTGTGAGATATTCATTAAAATTATATTTTAAATTGTATTATTATAGTTGTTATTTTGAGAAGCACGTACACTGTACAAAACTAAGTAATATATTTCTGTCATAATTTCAAGTGAAACCAAACTTTTATTTTGGCAGGCCATGGAAGATTTTCTGTGATAGTAACAAATGAAATGCTCGTGAACTGAACTCTCAGAGCAGCTCTAGCTATAAAGTTCACATGTTCATTTACTTGTTAAATTTACATTTTAAGTTTTTAACCAAAAATATCTGAATTCTAAGTATTTATTTATTTGTTTTTTAATTTTCTGAAATATTCAAGTATAAATTCTAATTCAGGAACTAAAACATGCTTATAGAGGAGGTATTATTTTTTTAAATAAATGTATAACATGGGGAACATTTTTTAAGGTACATTTATCAGGACATTATAAGCGTTTACTTGTTTGGAAAAGAGCAGCTTGGCATTCTGCTAAATATCTCAAATTGCGTTCTATGGGGGGGAAATAACAGAAGTCAATAGAGCTGATGATGTAAGAAGAATCTCTTTAACACATAATCTTGAGTGTATGGTTATGTCCGAGCCGTACCGTGTGAGAAGAAACTGGGAGCTGTGGGAGGCCAGCGGGTTGCTCTCAGTCATGGCTGTGTTTGTGGCAGTGCTGGGCGGCGGGATGCTGGCGCTGATGTTGCTAGGGTTGCTGCGTTGGCGTGTAGCGTTACGGGCCGTCTCCAGCTGCTGCCGCGCCGCCTGTGCCTGCTGCCGCTCCAGCTGAAGCTGCATTTGCAGCTGCTGCAGCTGCGAGGCCGAGGGCCCAGAAGAGTTGAGCTGTCCTCCTGCGGAGCGCCGCACACCCGACAGCTGAGAGAGCAATTCTGGTGAGGTAGACACAGTGAGAAAGAGAAAGAGTGTGTGAGAAGACATTCAAAACAGAACTTGCATCACCAGAATGAAAGTCCATAAGCCAATTAATTTAAGGCCTGTATTACACACCTGCTATGGGGTCCATGGCTTCTCTATTGCTTGGAGAGTAGGAGGAGCTTTGTGAAGAGGAGAGCCCACCAGTGGAGCTGCTGGTAAAGTGCATGTTAGTCCGGCGTGCCCGCGGACCACCCAGTCCACGCCCAGGGTGGAACATCCGACGAACGTGCCGTACGCCGCTGCTCTCATCGTGCACACACTGGTTAAGGAGCAACTGTTGAGAATGTGTCACAACACACACATCACCCTGAATCATCTAACATGATTTCAGGTTTGAGTCTGATAATGTGTCGCGATTTTATTACCTTCTTTGCTCCACACTTTTCCATCACTTTATCTGTTAAAGGGATAGTTCACCCAAAAATGAAAATGCTATCATTAATTATTCACCCTCATGTCGTTCCAAACCTGTAAGACATTTGTTCATCTTCGGAACACAAATGAAGATATTTTTTATAATTCCGAGAGCTTTCTGACCCTCCCCAAGAAATAAAGGATCCTAACATGATCAAGGCTCAGAAACATAGCAAGGACATTGTTAAAATAATCTTAACGCTGTCCTTGCTACGTTCCTGAGCCTTGATCATGTTAGGATCCTTGATTATCAAAAATATCTTCATTTGTATTTTCGAAGATAAACAAAGGTCTTACGGGGTTGGAACGACATGAGGGTGAATAATTAATGACATAATTTTCATTTTTGGGTGACCTATCCCTTTAAGCATAGAGGCAAAAGCCTAAAAACTGTTTTAAACTGTTGATCCAACAATTCATGGGCAGGAATACAAAAATGCAAAGTTCGATTTGCAGTTTTAACGAAAACCCTGGAGCTGTCAAAAATCAGCCAGATGATGCAAAGTGTCATCAGGTGAACTTTTAATGACAAATAATATGAGTAACTAAGTGCAGGTAACACAGAGGAGTACACATTGTTCATTTACAAGTACTACATTGCAACAATATAAAGCCATGGTTTGTCAAGGTTATCCTTGAAATGAAGAGTTTATAATAAATTAAATTTCATTCAGTCATTTAATCACACTCGTGTCAATTCAAAGCTGTGTGTCTTTCCTTTTATGGAAAACAAAAGGAGAAATTCTTCTAAAGACTGTACTGGCCACAATTGTTAATGGATTTATGATGAGCCGTGACTGAAGATTCAAATATGACAAAAACACCCCTTAAGTAATATAATATTGATTTAAAATTCAGGTTTAAGGCGGCTCCAATAGCCTTGCGGTTAGTGCGCCGACATACAGTTCAACTGTGCTCAGTTCGAATCCCGGCTCGTGGTCCTTTGCTGATTCGGGAGAAGCCGATTAGTCACCAGAAGAGACGGACGGCAGCTTGTAAGTGTTGCAATACTTGTTCGTAGATCTGTTGTTTAAATTATTTACTTGCTGCTAGGAAGGAATACTTTGTTTCCTACCCATTTCTATTCAGCATTTTCGTTGAGGTTTATATTTTTGATTGCACTTACTGGTAATTATAATAATTAGCGCCTCCATTGCTCCTTGGGCAAGGTGTTAGTTTTGTCTCGAGCTATTAGCACTCTGTTAGGCTATTGGCTGGGCTAATCAGAAGCCGGCCACAGCTGTTTTCACTCTAGTCTCTTAGACTGTGTATTTATTTGATGTCCGAGCGCTGACACTGAAGCATCTGCGGAAGCGTTCAGCCTCCTCGTGTGGAGACATACGAGTGTAAAGGCCGACAACTTTTTCCTGCGCGACTTAAGAACTAAAGAGAGTGAACGTCAGGAAAGCAGCAGGCAATGACTTGATCAGCTTCTTGTAGATCTGTTGTTTAAATTATTTACTTGCATGTCTAGAGAAGGAATACAGTTTGCCTATTTCCTACCTCATTTCTATTCAGCATTTGTCGTTGAGGTTAGTATATGTTTTGATTGCACTTACTCAGGTAATTGAATATGAATCTAGCGTGCCTCCTATTGTCTCCTTGGGCAAGGCCGTGTTAGTCATGGTTGTCGTCGAGCGTACTTAGCATCTCTGTTGAGTAGCTTAGTAGCTGGGCTAGACTGTCATCTGCGACAGCCAGGGTCTCACCAGCCTGCTATTCTGGGGCCATGTACTGACTCAGTGTCTCTATGGAAATTCCTCTCTCTACAGAGACTGGCTGCATCTAAGGCGCTGAGCTGTCATCAAAGGCAACCATCTTTTCTGACTGCCATCTGAAGCGCAAAAACTCTTGCAGGAAGGCAGTTCAGTTAACCTCCTCGTGCTTTATGGAGACATACGAGTGTAAAGGCATTGACAACTTTTTCCTGCGCGACTTCAACCGAGCAACGACACCGAGCAAAACACTTAAGTATAATTTCGATCTTCCCTCACACACTCTCCTTTGCTATCCTCTATCCTTCCACCTCTATCATGTGTTTCCAAACCATTCCGGCTGTCTCTCAACCACGCTCTAACATCACACGCAGACGGCAACGTAATCCTGCTAACCTGCGCCCTATCTCTACATCTTCTACTACACCTCTTTCTTTCTCCGTGGCTCTCTGGAATTGTCAGTCAGCTGTCAACAAAGCAGACTTAATTTCTGCTTTTTCTTTACAATCCACACTCAGCATCTTGGGCTTGACTGAGACCTGGATTCGTCCAGAAGACTCAGCAACCCCAGCTGCCCTCTCTAACAATTTCTCTTTCTCTCACACCCCACGTCAAGTTGGCCAGGGTCTGCTCATTTCAAACAATTGGAAATACTCGACCCACTCTCTCCTATGCAATTGCAACTCATTTGAATCTCATGCGATTACTGTAATAGCTCCTATAAAACTCCAGATTGTGGTAATTTACCGTCCCCCTGGCCAAATTCTAGCCAACTTCCTAGAGAAGCTGGACGGGCTGCTGTCCTCTTTCATGGAGGATGGCACTCCACTCTTAAGGTGGGTTCACACCAGATGCAAATGAAGCGAATAAACCGCGCTATTCGCGCGTAGTTGGACGCTTGAACATTTTGAGTTTACTCGCTTCATTTGCACGTGAAATTCACTACACAACAGACGCAAATACGCGTCATGGGAAGGGCTTCTGCCAGGCAGCTCCAGTCTCGTTGCAAAATTTATTCCTGTTTTTGTAAAAGTAAGAAGATGTATATGCAGCTCCGGGTTCCCACATACAACCACAATTACTTTGTCCTCCATTGTTGTTTCGGATATTCTGCCTCCGCTCGTAATGACGTCACTGCTAGAGCAAGCTCCTGATTGGTTAACGCGACTATCCGCCAAAGTTCAGATTTTTCAACTCAAACGCTCAATTCGCTCAGTGTAATTCGCACCATTCGCGCGAATAGCGCTGCAGGATTGTCTATCGCGTCTTTGCATTGACTTAACATGTAAATCATTCGTGCGTAACACTTCATTCGCGTCTGGTGTGAACCGAAGACTTCATTCGCACTTCATTCGCGTCTTTTAGTCTTTGGCGATTTCAACATTCGCCTAGACAAGCCGTATGCTAGACTTCCATTCACTCCTAGCTTCATTTGATATCAAATGCCTTACCACTACTAGCACGCACAAATCAGGCAACCAACTTGATTTAATTTACACACGCAATTGTACTGCAGATAACTTCCTGGTACAACTACTACATATCTTTGACCATTTCTTCATAAAACTTACATTACATTTTGCTACCCTGGTGCCACCAACCCTCTTACTGGTTACATTTAGACGAAACCTACGCTCCCCTTCTCCCTCCTATATTTCCTCTGTAGTATCCTCCTCTCTTCCCTCACCTACCCATTTCTCATCTCTGGATGTGAATGCAGCTACTGACACTTTATGCTCTACCTTAACCTCTTGTCTAGATGACATTTGTCCTCTCTCCTCCAGGCCAGCAGGGACTGCCCCTTCTAACCCCTGGTTATCTGATGTTCTTTGTGAACATCGAACCAGACTCCGAGCGGCAGAGAGAAAATGGCACAAATCAAACGATGCGTCGGATCTGAGTAGGTATCAATCGTTGCTTTATCTTTCTCTGCTGAAGTCCACACCTCACATTTCCACAACAAGATCAACAGCGCTCCAGACAAACGTAATCTCTTCGGAACATTTAATTCTCTCCTCTGTCCCCCTTCACCACCTCCCACCACTTCTATAACAGCTGATGACTTGGGCACTTTTTTACAGACAAAACTAGAACAATCAGTAGTCAGTTTTCACCTCCACACACACAGGAATGCCAACCAACAACATCCACTGCTCAAACTCCCATCTTCTCCTTCTGTCCCCTCACTGAGGCGGAAGAATACAAACTTCTCCTCTCCAGCCATCCTACAACATGTCCTCTATACCCAATCCCTCGCACCTTCTCAAAGCAATCTCTCCCACACTCTTACCAGCACTCACACACATTATCAACACACCTCTCCTCACAGGCATCTTCCCCACTGCGTTCAAGCAGGCTCGGGTAACCCCACTGCTCAAAAAAACCTACATTAAACACTTAACTTATAGAAAACTACAGACCTGTCTCTCTCCTTCCATTCATAACCAAAACACTCGAACGAGTTGTCTTCAACCAGGTCTCATTGTTTCTTTCACAGAACAACAAACTGGACGCTTAACAGTCAGGTTTCAGGAGTGGCCATTCAACTGAGACTGCGCTACTCTGTCACTGAAGCCCTGCGAATTGCAAAAGTCGATTCCAAATCATCAGTCCTCATTCTGCTGGATCTATTTGCCGCTTTTGACACTGTCAATCATCAGATCCTCCTGTCCACACTCTCATCACTGGATATCACTGGGATTCCACTTTGCTGGTTTGAATCCTATCTCACTGGTTTGTCTTTCAGGGTGGCCTGGGGAGGGGAGGTATCCACAAAACATTAATTGGTCACTGGGGTTCCCCAGGGCTCGGTTCTTGGACCCCTCCTCTTCTCCACATACACTACATCACTGGGTCCCATCATACAGGCGCATGGCTTCTCCTACCATTGCTACGCTGATGACACACAGCTCTATCTCTCTTTTCAACCAGATGATCCAACGGTAGCTGCACGGATCTCAGGCTGCCTGGCAGACATCTCGGCATGGATGAAAGAACATCACCTACAGCTCAACCTGGCAAAGACTGAGCTTCTTGTCTTCCCTGCCACTCCACCTCTACAGCATGACTTCACGATTCAGTTAGGTTCATCAACAATTAAACCATCAACTTCGGTCAGAAATCTTGGTGTAATCTTTGATGACCAGCTGACCTTCAAAGAGCACATTGCAAAGACTGCTCGATCTTGCAAGTTTGCACTACACAACATCAGACAGATCAGGCCCTTTCTGACAGAGCATGCTGCACAACTTCTTGTCCAGGCCCTTGTCATTTCTAGGCTGGACTACTGCAATGCTCTTCTGGTTGGACTTCCATCAAACACAATCAAACCTCTACAAATGATTCAGAATGCAGCAGCACGACTGGCCTTCAACGAGCTCATGTTACACCTCTCTTTATCTCTTCCACTGGCTACCAGTTGCAGCTCTACACTTTCCTGTCCAAATAAAGACATAACAAAGCCCATAAATAAATCTTTAAAAAAAAAAAATCTGATTTAAATTCTCTGACAATCTGTGAGCTTTTATATTCTGCAACCAGATCAAGTTAAGTGAACTGAAGCTCGATGTGCGAATCAGCCCAGTTGTGAACAAGTCATTCAGAATGGTTTTGATCCAATTCAAAATATTTTTTCATTCATGAATCAGAGATTGACATTCTTTTGGAAGCTTCCCCCACTCATTGTAACAAGAACGACTCTGAAATATTTTTTGTAATACAAAAAAGTAAAATCATAAAGGTTTGGAGTGACATGAAGCAGAATGTTAGGTTCTGTGAGAAGAATCTTTACATTTCTTAAAGATGTACGGACACAAAACCTCAAACCTTAGTAAGGTTATCTCTGAAGTAACAAACACACAAGCCTCAGTCATTACACAAGCAAAACCACTGTGTAAATGTAAAATCATTCTTATGTAAAGAATAAACTGAACACTGAATGGAAGGGTTTTATGAAAGAAGTCCATTATAAATATACTCAGACATATACACATTAGGATAAGATAAAAGGATATTAAATCTCTAGGTGCTCTGTGTTCAAGTGTGAGATGAGCAGCAAAGTCATCTGTCACATGATTGGGGTCGCCACCAGGCAAAGCTGCACAGATTGGGCAAATCTGAAATGGAGAATAGATACATAATAATGAATTAATGTAACCTCACATTGGATGTACATGCTTATTCATGGTCATGTTATTTTCATTCAAATTAAAGCTAATATTTAAAAGGTACAAAGTAACAGAACATGGTTGAGCTGTAGTGCATAAATGGTATTTCATGGATTCACTCATTA
Source organism: Ptychobarbus kaznakovi (assembly GCA_027422405.1). Lineage (NCBI taxonomy): Eukaryota > Metazoa > Chordata > Actinopteri > Cypriniformes > Cyprinidae > Ptychobarbus > Ptychobarbus kaznakovi. The sequence continues at coordinate 12,453,191 of CM049797.1, forward strand.
ATATTACTAGTCCAAATCACACACCCAATTCAGTCTGAAACATGTCTAAAGGGTGGATTCACACAGAGTGTAAACTGAACATAATGCATTGCTATGGAATCCTCAAAAAAGTGGGTTAGGCACAAAAGGTTTGTTGTTACGTAGCATGGGTTTAATTTTGAAAAAATAAAAACATAAATAACAGTAATAACACTGGAAAACCAAATCTTTGTGGTCATGTGGCTGTAACAGCACACCAGACAGATGAGGAGCTGTTGATATTCTTAAAATTGAAAGAGTTTAAAGTCATAGCAGCAAGAAGAGTCAAAAGATGTGATATAAAAACAATTGCAGATTATTACTACTACTACCAGAACAGATATTATCATTATTTTGTGGTAATATATCCCTATATTTCTCTATTATATATTATCCATCTTCCATTCCAGGAGAACAAGAACACGTTTAACATTTTAAAGCAAGTGCATTTTGCATTAAAAGCACATAATGACTGGTTCAGGAATTTGACTTTTTCTCCCAGTGGTTGATGAAAATGCACATCCCTTTCTTAGTAAATATTTGTGATGTACATTCCTGCAGATGATCTGTGTTTGCTGTGAACAGGCATTATTTTAAATGCTACATCATACTTTGATGATAAAGGTCTTAAGAAAAGCTGACATTGCTGTACAATAGGGCTGGGTTGAAAATAATGATTTTTCAATTTTAATCTATTCTTATTTTAATGAACAGACATACATTTTTTAATGCAAATCGATTTATGCTGTTTTCTGTTGGTGTGCAAACAAAACTGGGAAATCTGTAGCAAGCCTCCGATCTAAGCTTTGTTACTTCTGATATGACACAAAGTTTTAGTTCAAAATCTGTCCAATTTTTTTTTTTAATTCAAACAATAAATACCATTTGGACACTCTTTAACAGCATGACATTGCCTTATTTCAAGCATGAGCGTGAAGCGCATGATCATCTCTAACTCTTTACTATCAGTTAATGCACAAAATAACCATGAATGAAAATCAGTAGTTACGCTGAAAAAATAACTATACACAAAACATAACATTTTATGTAATCACTCAGTGTTTCAACCACAGAAAGACATCAAGGAAACGGTTCACGCAATGTCGTAATATTACATTTACCTCAGAAAAGCTAATGTAAAAAAAAAGCTGACTGTCTGTATATCCAAATTAATTGATATCGAATCAAATTGAGATGTAAACAATCAAATCCTAAAATTTGTCTTAGTACCCAGCCCTACTGTACGTGACTGTGATGCACGATAAAAAGTTTCTTTACTGAGCAAACCAGGGATTCTATTTCTGAAATTGTTTCTATTATCTCACATATGGATTATGTGATATATATAACCTTAAAATGATTTAATTTATTTTAGTTAATTTATTATTTTTATTTTAATATCATTGAGCACGCCAGTCAATTAAAGTGACGATGGATTATTTACTTCAGATATTGAAAATAAATTAAACTGTACAGGTCAAAGCTGTGAACTCTATACAAAGATTGTATCAGTAAATACGTGTAGTTTTCATTTTTAAATGGTTTAGTTTTTATTGATTTTTGTATTCTAGTGCAATAACAGCAAACATGCTCCTTTTGGTTGATTTTGTTGTGTCTAGTGTGGACAGACAATGTGCTTGTCACTGGAACCTCATCACATCCCATTTAGTTAGGAGACTGAGTAAAGCACATGATTTTAGCAAAGACAGCACGTGTACTCACCACCTCTGTAGAGGTCTCTGCATGTTCTGAGGTCACGTGCTCCTGAAGAGATGTTTCCGTGTAGCCCATTTTACCACAGTAAGGACAAGAAAATGACTGAGGCTGCTCTACTGAGAATGCCTCCCCCCCATAATACAAGTCTGCAGAGAGTTCAGATAAAAGTCAAACAATCAATAAAACACATTTACCATCACCATCATTACTAAGATAAGGGCTCAACAGTCAGGATGGTCTGTTCATATTCTGTAATGTTTTGAACATCACAAAAAAAATGATTTTCTTCTGTACAATATTGTATTCAAATATTTTAATGCACGGCTAGCCGTTGATTATCCCGCTTATTCCATGACCATTTGCCAAGTTATAGACAAGTTAAAACTAGTATTGCTCGTTGCAGTGCAATATTTGACCGGAAGGCCCTTGACTGCATAACTAGCTCTCCTTTAAAAGATGTTAATCTGCACAAATCCTTATAATTAAGCCATTGTCTGATTAAATAAAACACCCATAAGATAATGACAATAGCTGTGCTGTGATTTTGGCTATACTTGCATGTAAAATTAGAGAAGCAAGCAACTAATATCTGTGCAACTAATATGCGTTATTAACGCGTTAACTTTGACAGCACTAGCTTAAACATTAAGATTTATACTCATGGAAATGACTAAAGTAGTCAAACCTTTCATTAGAAGGGGTGACCCAATATCTTTGGCAATATAGTGTGTGTATATATATATATATATATATATATATGTATATATATGTTGTAACACGAAAGATCTAAGATCGAACTAAAAACCTCTTTCAGGAACTATAAAGAGAAGCTTTACAAATATTTTTTTTAAAAATAAAGTTTTCACAGGGCACATTCCCACTGTTTTTGACCAATCCTATAAAACATTAGAACTACAAAATAATAATAATAATGAATTTATTGTGATTATTAATACAAAATATATTAAATCATATAGTGTAATACCGTAACTTCTAAAATGTAAAAAATATATTTTTAATTCAATTAATATTATTTGTAAGAATTATAAATAATTAAATACTTCACATAAAATTACAATACTAATATTTATGTCTTAATAAAAACAAAAATTGTAAATGTTCAACCACCAATCTTTCATTTTGACAAGTCGCCTGCAAAGTATACATACATACAACAGAGCATTGAGCCATTTAAAAATGTATGTGATAAAGAGTGTAAAGTATGACATTATTGGACATCACAGCTTACCAAAGTCTACCCTGGTTAGTATGCACTGCATTGGGTGCTCCGTGGTGTGTCTAGTTGTTGTGGCTCCACTTTCGTAGCAAGATGCACAAAGGTCGTAGTCGTAGCAAATTAAACACTTGTATCGGCGCCCTCTGAAGTTCCCTTTTAAACACGCATCACAGCTCACACCTGTGGGAGGACACGGAAGCATTTAACTCAGAACAACAGCAGAAGACCCCATGAAGACCCCGATCGCATTTATCGCAGACAAGGTTCGCCTGGATAGTTTCTTTCCATTCTAAAAAAAATGAATAAAAAAATTCTCAGGACTCGCAGCAGACACTAGGGCAGAAAACTCATTCAAAGGAGCTCTGCCTTGTTATGAGTGACGTGTGCATGTGTGTGTGTGTGTTTGTGCAAAACAGGAGGAAATCATATTACAGCACTGACCACTAGATTTTTTTTACATTTGGACAGTGGATTAAAAGACGGTAAAATTTACACTGTCAAATAGATGAATAAGGACATGGCACATATTGTAACGCTCTGACTAGGGCTGTGCATAATATAATCAACAACAAGCAACAATAAATCATTCTGTAGCCAGAAGCAAGAGTTAAAACACTAAACTCTTAGATTAGACTGCAGAGTTGACTGGGCAAATCCTCTTCAGTACAGTTAAAGATGTTTGGTTAACAATATTCTTCAAAATATCTTCTGTTGTTCAAGTCTTACACAAACCCTAAGAGACCCCAAATTGTACACAGGGCTTTTTTAAGAATGATTAGCTAGTCACTTATAGTATGGGTAGCATGTGAATTAGGATGCATCGTCAAGTCTAATGTGCATAGAATGAGACAAAGCAGAAAAAAAGCTTCTGACAATAATCTACACAGAGAAACTGCTGCCATGTACCGCTGGGAGGAATTAACACTGGGAATTAATTCCAGACTTAAATAATTCAATGTTTGCTTATAAAATTGAATCAGATAGCCTTAGTTCCCGAGAGAAATATGCAGCCTAAGAGATTTTCATTGTTCAGTACTGACCACATTTTTAGTCTGATATTGTGGTTTCACATATCTCTGGGTTAGAAATTAGGTTTGGTGAGTTATAAACTAGGGATGGGCATTTTTGCCAATTTCTTATTTTGATCATAGATAGGTTTCAAAAACGATTAATCGAGTACTCAGGGGCGGGGCGTGTGCGGGGCATGGCCGTAATGGAGATAATACAAATATCTTAAGACTGTTACGATAATGAATGTTAAAAATAAAATTTGCCATGAAAACAGGTCTATGAAAACATGAACACATGATGATTAGATGTTAAATTATAATTATAATGCAGCAATGTTATTAAAAAAGAAGCATCTAAAAAAGAATAGCTGCCTGAAGTGATGCTGACTTTATTAGGGATGCACCGAATGTTCGGCAACCGAAATTGTTCGGCCGAAAATAGGAAAAAAAACTCTTTCGGTGTTCGGCCGAGTAAGCGAAAAGACTGAATAATTTGTACCGAACAATGACGTTACGCGATCAAATAGAGGCAAGCACTAATGCAGCAAACACGTCTGCAGTGTGGAAGCATTAAAACTGTCAGAGAGAGAGAGACGCAGACATCATTACAAGCCCGAAACACCAACAGCGAGAGACTGCTTAACGCTGCTTCTCAAGTCTCCGATGAGGAGAGGAAGGGGTGGTTGTTGCTGGTTACTGTGATGATTGAAATCATGAAATGTCCTCAAACGATTAGCAAATAAACTACAGAATGTTATGTTATCTAAAACACGCACGGATGGCATGTATTCAAACAGCGCTGCACGAGCTCCGCGGCGCCAGGGTTCAAAGTTCAAAGCGCGAGGAAATTCTGCGCTGAAACACTCATCATTTGCTCATTTTTATAATTTTTTTAAAGGCGTGTGACAATGTGATACGTGTGACAAACATCTTCCCAAATTCGTAATGAGATATATCTGAGAAATATCTGCATGCTGTTGTCAACAAACAGAAGCAATGAGGTCTTCCTGGTTCCTGCATATTTCCGCCAAAATAAAAGCTCCATCAACATTCATAAATGTTAGTATTGTAATTTTACTCTTGTTCTGTAAAATAAAATAAAAGTAAGACAATAATAATGATATAAATAATTACCCTACAACAGCTGTATTAATACATTTACTATAACATTCACCAATAGTGTTCAAATTGGGATCTGTAATATTTTCTAATGTTTTAAAAGAAGTCTCTTCTGCTCAGCAAGGCTGCATTTATTTGTACAGAAAAAAATACAAGCCTGATTCAAGAAGGGGGTCTCAAAAATGGCCAAAAATATTATTTTACTAACTTATTAATTTTAAGTTAAATTGTGCTTTGTTGGTATAATGTCTGATAGGATGTATAAAAATTTTCAGTGTTAAGTAATTTTATTTTTTTTATCTTTTTGTAAAGCAGGACAAAAGAGTAAAAAGCTGATTTTGGCTATTTAATTTATGCAATAGTGAAAAAAAATTGCAAAATAGGCCTACATGGGGGAGAACATTTTTGAAAAACCGTGTTCGGTATTCGGCCTTCCAGTGTTTCATTTTGTTCGGCTTCGGCCAAGAATTTTCATTTTGGTGCATCCCTAGACTTTATGCCAGTAAACTGAAACCCGTTCTATGACACTTCCTATGATATTAATCAGATAACTTAGATGCATAACATAAACATAACATTACAACTTGTGTCGGCACAAAATAATGCATTCCAGAACTTCAAGTTACGTGAGTGAGTGAGTGAGTGAGTGAGTGAGAGTGAGAGACAGAGAGAGAGAGAGAGAGAGAAATACAAGGGAGAGAGAGAGAGAGCTCCCGCTGTGATGCGCTTTCAACAACGCAGCTGAAACACAGGTAAGAACGGATTTTACTATAGATTTCACATCCTATGAAGTTGTCATTATAATGCTATATGTTTATGAAATTCCAGTGAACTTTAAGTTATGCGCTATAGCAATGAGAGAGAGAGAGAGAGAGAGAGAGAGAGAGAGAGAGAGAGAGAGCTGTAGAAAGCACATCACGGCGGGAGCTCTCTCTCTCACTCGCGCATTTCTCTCTCGCTAACTTAAGATTTCACATTATATAAAGTTATCATTATAATGCTTATGTCATTAATGTTTATGGCAGATTTGCGCTATATTTGAATCTACATTATCAAGTGATTCCTAAAATCGCCTGCGTGTTTTCGAAGCCATAGTACGAAAACAAATTTTATTGAAGAATGCCTACTGTTGAACAAATATGACAAAAAACATCACTGCTGCATTATTATAGGGTCAGTATGTTTGAAAAAGAAACATCTAAAAGCAATATGACCGTCTCAAATAACTTAGCATTGCATGAGCATGAAACTAAACACTGGTAATATGCAGCGCATTCAGCATGTAAATAAATGTTAAAATCCCAAGGCATCCTATATTAGATTAATCAGATGTATATAGCTAACCCATATAGGGTTGGGTACCGAAACCCGGTACCAATAAGGCACCGGTACCTATGTAACCGGTATGTACCGAACCAGAACGCAGATTTCGGTGCCTAATTTCGGTGCCATGCCTGAGCGATCGGTTGAAATATTTGTCCTTTGTTTCTCCGAAACGGACGAAAGAAGCATCATCACTGGCACCGCACGTGAAAAAAAATAATTTCCCGACTGAGAAAATGCACGTGAGCTAAATTCAGAAAGCTCTAATTATACATGTCCAACAAATCTTTGTAGTAACCCGAGTGTGCGGTTTTCACATTCCGACTTAAAAGCACAACTCGTCAAATGAGAGTATCCGAGGAGCGCGTGAATGCAGTAATTACACTTGCTCTGACGACAGCAGGTAGCCATCCATTAACTAGCTAAGCTACTACTAGGCTTCTGAAACATCGATTAGCAATGGATAATAAATATACTATACATAGTCGTAGTCGAGTGTTTATTGTATTTATTTTATCATTCAAAACGTTTATCTTCTGTTTACTAACCTATATCCCTGGAGCTTCATGAGTTCGCTAGTCGCTACTTCTGTGACTGGATCTGTGGATTTTCTGTGTGAGGGCGCCCTCTGGAGTCCAGTATGAACGAAAAAGACATCATAATCTCACATCATAATTTTTTATTACCAAGTATCAAGTATTTAATAAGGGTGCGCCAATCCGATATTCAGGATCGGTATCGCTTCGATATTGGCCTTTTCTGCTGGATCTGGGTATCGGTCTGACGAGACCGGTCCAAATTCGATATTCTGCATAGCTAATATTGTGTTATTGTTAAGCCCCACAAAAGCCACAAACACATGAAACAGCATAAAGTTTTTGTGCACTATATTTCAAGTGTTCTGAAGCCCTTACATCATTTAATGAGGTGCAGATGATTATTTAAGTCAAGTTCACAAACACTTCTCTTCGCTGCAGCTGTCCTTCAGCTTTCAAACTGCAAGCCGTGTTCGGTTAATGTTACTAGAGACAAGACGATAAAACTCTCTCCACTGTTCCTATTATACTCGATCTGTAAATAAAGTCCAATGGTTTTGCATAAAAGGATTTTATCTAGCTACAGTCTCGTGCTGTTTCTAAATCGTGTTACTTTCTATCAGGTGTCTGTTAGATCACAATAATGTTGTAGAGAGCACTATGAAGGGTTCTTCACAAGCACAGTAACTGACATTTAAAACAGTTAAAAGAAAAGGCTCAATAAACTGTGGCACAGATTTAATACACTACACATTAATATCTCTTTCTTTGTCTTTGAACCTTTGCGGTCCGGAGCGCTGCGCCTGCGCGCTGACTCAGTGTTGCGCGCTGCGACTCAGTGTTGCGCGCTAGTGTTTGCGCGCGGACTAGTGTTGCGCGGCCGGACTCAGTGTTGCGCGCTGCGCCAGTGTTGCGCGCTGCGACAGTGTTGCGCGCAGACTCTGTTGCGCGCTGCGACTCAGTGTTGCTTCAAGCATATCATTCTGTCCCAGTGATGGGCATAAGTGCTTAATGCCGCTCTGTATTGGAGCCTTTCGTATTATATTTTTGCGCAATGAAAGATTATTAATAACCTTTCTTGTTCGTCTCATCTGACATATGGTGCTGCCTCATTTCTGTGCAGTACGTTTAAAAGAAATATACTTACATTTTACAGCATATGTATTTCTATATAAATATATTACTTGGTTTCCATGAATGTATTTTACAACAATACAAAGAGCAATATATAATTTTTTACCAGATTTAGTCTAGGGGTCGACCGATATGTGTTTTTCAGGGCCGATGCCGATACCGATTATTACAGATCAAGTAGACCGATATTTTGAACCGATATACGTGTCTGGTGTAAAAATGAAAATGAATGCCAAAATTAATAATAACAAGAGCTCTGACAAAAAACGTTCTTTAAATGCTTTTAAACATGTCTTTAATTCTGAAAACTGTTAATAACAACAACATTAAATAAACAGTAATATTAATAATATTAATAATATCATAAGTGCAGGGATCACCCAGAAGCATTCTGTAAACATTTTGTAAAACTTAAAGTAAACAACAAGCAACAAATGAACAAATAATGGAAAATAAATGTAATAGCTCTCTGAAGTTTTATAAGCTAATAAAATGGGCAACAATTAGTAGTCCCAATCCAATCTTTTAATCAAATGAGTTAAACTTTATTTTTGGCAAACAAATGAGTTTACTATTAAAATTAAAACATGGAAGAAATAGCGTATTGTGTGATTATTCTCAACAAAAGCAGTAATAATTGTTGTAGTTGTATTACGTATATTCTACTGCACCACAGTAATATATTCGGCTAAACCGAACTTATATTTTGACAGGTTGCCATGAGGACCTTTTAAGTTTCTGTAGCCTATGTATATATGATATGACGATCGTTTTACTCAAATGAAACGGTCAAATGCTCATGAAGTGACTCTCCGAGCAGTTCTGGGGATGTTGTTCATGTATTTATGTGTCCTTATTTAGTGAGACGGCAGATGCTGAAAAACACCGCCTCATCACACCTTCAGTATGTATGTGTGCAGTAAATGAAACCGCACGTCTGTGTCATTCATTAACAGAGATGCAGAACATGCAGGATTCATATTTAAATAGTGTTTTTGCGGCTTAATATTTATAGATACTAGTCCATAGCGCGAGTCGATTTAAGTGTACTGACCTACTTTTGATTAATTCATCCAAACTTCGACAAATTCCATGACATTACGCGTTATACGGTAAATTCCATTATATGACTGCATTCCGCGATTCGCCGCATTTTCCGCATCGCGGACATCATAGGTTATATTGAGGTGTTTTGCAACTTCAGTGTAGTGGATTGTGATTTATTGCAACATCTGCTGCTGCCTTACCTTTGAGAGACAACTGATGCGTGATCACTGACGCAGCTCCAGTTAGCAAGTGCTTTCGGTGTGAGACTGCCTTCAGTTTTCCGCGTTGATTGGTCGGACTCGTGACTCCCTACATATCAGATGAGCGGTGGGCGGAGATTGCTCTAGGCCACAGAGTGTTGAGCTCAGACAGGCTGCATCGGAGCCAAATAGTGCATTTAAAAATTAAATAATTTCACCTGTATTATTTATTCACCAATAAATAATGTCACCTGTAAATAGTATGTTTGTTTGCATAATAATAAAAAAAATAAAAATAAAATCGGCAAATCTGTTTTGAAAATGGCCGATATCGATAATCGTAAAAATGCTTAATATCGGCGCCGATAATCGGCCAGGCCGATAATCGGTCGACCCCTAATTTAGTCCTACACTTATTCACTTTTCTTTGTTCCCCAATAATGCTTTTTTCACACATATTTTTGATTTTATAAAATTATTGTGCACTCATGATTTTCTAGAGTAACTTTTGCTACCGAATTATCCACTAAACTAGTTTATAAATTTATTTTTTTCATAGACTATAATTACATATCCATTCATTTGTTGTTTTTCTTTACAGTAAAGTTGTCTATATTTAGTAGACTGTGTAAAACACAAAAGAGTGATGAGCAGGTCAACGCACACTGAGATATAGAGATTCTACACTGATTTAAAAAAACTGTACTGTATCGGATCAATATCGGCAGATACTCAGAATCTTTGGTATCGGTTCTGAAAAAGTGGTATCGAGCCATCCCTACTATCAAGCACCACAAAAACCTTTAACTAACCAAGAGTAACAGGGCAAAAGTAATGTCAAGAACCTGTCTGCGCTGTAGTGAACACGTCTCCCGAAATAATCAAAATAGCACCATGGCTACAGGTGCACTCAAAAGGCCTTCCTTCATTCACTTGCTTATTTCTCAGTACAGAGGTTGTGAGTTCAGTTCTCTCTCAGAGCAAAACGCAGCCTGTAACATTGGTGCCATGACCCATCTGAGGCAGTGTGATAAGCATGGGACAGGGTAGATGCAGGATTTTTTTTAATCAAAATGTAAGACTTTTTAAGGGCCTGCAGAAACCCTGATGGGAACGAGCTAATGCATCTTAACAAGTAGTGTTAGGATTTTCAAAAAATGAAAAGGTCACTCTACCAAGTTTTTTAAAGTACCGGTGGTACAGAGTAACCCGGTTCTTGACGCGTATGGCCGTATGATTTCCACGATGCAGAAAACGCGGAACCTAGTTTAAAAACGGAATTTACAATTTAACACGGAATGTCATGAAATTTGTCATGGTTTGGATGAATTAAACAAAATTATACTACGGGCCGTTGAATGCTTGAATCTGATTGGCTGACGAACGTTCTGAGGTGTGCATTTATTTTCAGGAAAACGCAAAGCGAACGTAGTTCCAGGCATCTCTTGATATCCATATCACTTCGCCAACTGATTAGCTTTATTTCAAAAGGTCCTTACAGCCTAAAACAGCAAAAGAACCAAGACCCACAAGGACACTGGCCAAACAAATAAATATAGTAAACAAAAGGATAAAAACGACAGATCATATCGATGTTTTTGCCACAAAATTACGTTTTATTATGTACGAAAAGCACATACTCTATCTCCCCCGCTCCGCCTGCAGTTATCCCTACTTAAGACTGTTTTTCTGCCATGTTTAACACAAAACAAGACTCTAGAACAGAAGGTAAAGGCTAGTGTGGCAACATCACTTCACTTCATAGAGGTTCATCTATTATTATACAATCGTCAGAACCACATATATATAGCTGAACTTACATTGTCAGGATTCACAACGGCATTCTCGCATTCAAAGCTGCGCTTAATGAACGGAACAGCACGGGACATCGAGTTGCCTATATATTCATGATGGGTTTAATGCACTCACAGAGATGGAGAAATTGTTCGTGTTCATCTTAAGATCCAATGGAGCTACCATCAGTGCCGTGTGCGCGATTCGTCTTGTCCCGAGCTCTCGGACGCATGCACCAAACGCTCTCACTGCATTGGCTAACAAAGCTTTTAAAGTCATTGTTAGATGTTTAACTGTGTGATGGATTGGACAAGCCTCGACTGGGTGAATTTATTTAAAACGGGCTGTCAATTGTGATAAAACTTCCCGGTGTTGTGACACCATTTTTGATTCTGTCGCTCTCGTGTCCTGAATGCGGTTGTGACTTCAGCTGTTCATTCATATACAGATATGTATTCAAGTAGATATTTTAATCTGCTGAATAAATAAAACCTTTCAAGTCTCTCACCTGTAAGCAACTGCCGTCAGTCCCAAACAGAACTGTGAATGCAGCCATAATGTGCATTTCTATTGACTATTGTATCACTGCCCTGTACAGTGTTTCCCACACATAGACTTTACCTGGCCAGGCTGCACAGGTATATTAACGGCCGCCCAAGTATATTTGGTGACACATTTTTGTTTTTATTACTATTATTATCTCTTACACTTTTTTTTATCCTCCCGAGATAATGAAACCATCCACGATCAATTAACTATAGGAAATTCTCCACTCACTCTACACGTTTCGTACGGCTCGTTCTGTGTGCTCGAGAACTGTCGACACTCCCACAGACAACCTCCAGTGTTTCCCATACGTTCATTTATTTGTGGTGGCCCGCAACAATATCCACCACCCACTGCCCTCAGCTCCCGCGTCTCTCACACACGAGTGCAACTTTAGCACAATATTTAACAACTTTCAGACCCTTTTGGCTGCTTTTTTTTCCATAACAGGTACATATTGACAAACCTAGTGACTTTTTTGAAAAAACCTTAGCTATCGTTCAGTTGGAAGTATAATGTCTCCAGAGTTTATAAAATGCGAGTATAAAAAATGTCAGGTTAATTTTATTTATTTTTTAAATTTTTTTAAAGCAGGCAAAAAGAAAAAAGCAGACTATTTTATTTTATCAATAGTGAAAAAAATTCAAAATATGCCGGCATGAAAAAACCTGTTCTGAGCATTTTATTCGGCTTCGGTGAGCGGTAACAAACATCATTTTGCTGGAGAAACAGCACAATAAAGTTGTAATTGTTTCAGCTAAGACCCGCGGAAAGGCCGCAGCCGACACGTCGTCAATATGGAGAGCATTTTCAATTTAATAAATCATTTACTGTAATTAAGGATGATGTTTCTTTTTAAACAGCGTGAAGCAAGCACTTACTATTGTTTCTTCGCTGGCATTTTCCACATTTCGTTTCCTCCCCTGTCGCTTAACGAAACGAACGGAGAATTAAATTCTGTTTGTACCTTTAAATATGAACATATATATATGAAAAACAATTAACAAAAACATCTTTTATTTGTTTGTATATTTTTTAATATGCTAAAAATGAATTGTAGAACTGAAAGTATTTTTTATAATTTGTTACTCAGACGCAAATATAATTTATGAAAAAAAAATTAGTTTGGGAGGCTATTTAATAGTGCGCTGTCATATATTCATAACAATGAAACACGGAGAGACAAAGCCCTCCGACATAGAGAAGAAAAGTACAGAGGAAGAATATAGTGGTGTATCCAAAACCAGTTTTAAACCGCTTGAAGAGTTTGATATAGTCACTTTTTAGTGAACGGAGCATGACAGACAGACAGACACAGCGGAGAGAGAAGTTAGATGTATATTGATTTTATCAGACAATGTAATGGTGTTTCTGTGGCTTCCGTGGGGCTTAACAACACACAAAGATATTATAATTAAAAGCAAAATCAGGATCCGCAGAAAATTATCGGAGCCGGAGTATAGTGAGAGTGATTCCTGGTTAACATGCAGTATTAATGGGTCGTACCATTTATACTTGTTTTATGTATGACAACAGAAAATATAATGTGGACAGCTTTATTGGGCATTCAGTTGTATTGGATTATGTGACAGTTCATAGAGTAGAACAGATCTGAAGAGCCAAAACTCATCTGAAAGCAAACTTGACGCAATGACGTCCAGTGTTGGGGGTAACGCATTACAAGTAACACGAGTTACGTAATAATATTACTTTTTTCAAGTAACTAGTAAAGTAACGCATTACTTTTTAATTTACAAGAAAATATCTGAGTTACTTTTTCAAAAAAGTAACGTCAGTTACTTTTTTTCCATTTATTGACTGACAGTGCGCTGTGTGAACATGATCTTACTGTAGTTCTAATCTAGACTAAATGTGAACGCCTATTAATTCATCCCACTCGCAAAAAACAGATTCAGTATTCATCAAAATGAATTAAAACAGTGAAATACAAACTCAGAATATGACGCAAACCTGCAATAATTAAATATGTTAAACACACATATATCTAATCTCATTTTATTAACCAATGTGTTTGCTGCTGACCTTTGATGATCCAGTTCAACCATACTAATAAGCAAAAATTACTTTAGATAAACTAACAATTGTGCTTCGTTGTTTAGTTTTTTATTGCTGAAGAGTGTTGAACCTTCTTTTCTGTGTTCTACTGTACAGACGTGAATTTACTTTTCCTTCAGCCTGAGGTTTATTCATTACACTTTTTGGTGTGAAAGGCTTTTACATTTGCTATAAATAAAACTTCTTGTATTAAAAACAAACAATCAAGCCCTGCTCATATTTAAAAAGTAACGGGAAAGTAACGCAAAAGTAACGTAACGCATTACTTTCCATAAAAAGTAACTAAGTAATGTAATTAGTTACTTTTTTAGGGAGTAACGCAATATTGTAATGCATTACTTTTAAAAGTAACTTTCCCCAACACTGATGACGTCATGACTATGCAAATTAATATGTGACCATACCTGCCACCACAAGTCTCACAAAATCCTGTGGGAAACACTGCTGTAAGTTTATAATTATTTCTCTGTCGTTATTATTATTATTTCTTTCTTGCTTCCTTTTTCTGTATATTATAATTTTTCCCCTCACTTCTCTTTGTTATAATTTTTCTTTATTGTCATTTTCTTTCAAATAATTGGTATCAGTATCAGTTATAAAAAAATCAATATCGGTCGATCACTAACTTAAAATGTCAGGGTATGGGGGCAATTTCAGATACAGCCCAGGCTCTTCCCACGAAGCGCTCGCGCTGACAGCGCCTCTCTTCACATGATCAGTGGAATCTGACTCCTGCTACAATATACTCCTGCTACGGCTCTGCAGTGTGTGCTGTACGAAGCAGACGCTTTGGAGCAGAGCAGACCATGCACTCGCACAAGTGCGACCACGTCAAATTTGTACTCGCACACTCAAGAAATGGTCGCAGTCTAGAGCACTGTTATACAAAAGCAGAATACTTTCATGTGATGATATAGAATTTTTTTACTTTTGTGGTCCAAAATTCTATATTCGAAAATGATAATTAACTGTTATATTTGTGCTTTTAACTCCCTCTCCTCCATCATCTATGTGGATCATAGATAATTCAATGATATAAAACAACACAACTTAATAAAACCCAGAATTTCTCAATTCTGAACAAAAATTTGAGCATCTTTTTAAAAGAATCGCTACACAGAAGACAAAACTTTAAGTTTCTTGACAGCTGACGTGTTAATAACTCAAGGGGACTCCTTAAGTATGGACTTGTCTAGTCATATCTTAAATATCTACTGTATAAAATACCTTCAATCTGAGCGAACTTTAAGCATTAATTATAGAATCCAGATCCTCTCTTCATACTTCAGAATAATTCTGCCACTGAGCTTGAATCAAAGAGCTGAGCAGCTGCCAAACACCAAACCAGATATTATACCAATAATTATCTGAGGTGTCACACAGCACCAGGATCCTCTGATTGAAAGCTACTCTCAAGCACCATGTGCTGTTTGCAGAGAAACTAGAAGCATATGTAAGCAGTCTTCATTCACAGGCAGGTGACAACCGCCGTCTTGAAATCTAGTGAGCTGCCAACCCAGACAGCATATTTGGGAATCACAGGCACATATGATGCACAGATATGCTATCTAGGTAGGCAGCTCACAAAGATTTGAGACAAATCTTTAACAAATATCTAAAATAATTATATCTTTAATAACTCGTATTGAGTTACTAAGAATTTGGTTCGATTCAGACATATATAAAATAATATTAATAAAATGTCCTAGGATTAGTTTTGGAAATGAACTTAAGCATTCTTTGCAGTATCATTAATAATATGGTACGTTAATATAAAAAAGTATGGTATTATTACCATCTAATATATCACTTTACTATATAAACACATGACTTAAGAAAACGAGAAACGCAAGCAGCATGACAAGATTCCCAAAACGACCCACTACAAAACGTACTGTGGAAAATACCATGGTAAAACTTAAAAATTCCGCTGTAGAATGTTCAAAAACTGTTTTATTATGGTACGATGTCCAAAAGATTATGGTAAAACGGTAATGACATGCCCTATACATAAACTACGACAGACTCAACCTGATATTTCAACGCAATGTCAGTGGCACGTTATTAATTTCTTAAGTATTACTATCTTATTAGTTTTGAACTGACAATCCTTAATAAGGTTCTGCCGACTTTTAAGTGCACTTAAGTGCCCCCAAAGTGACTTTTAACAGGACAAATGTCTCTGAAGCCACATGATCAAGCCAGAACTTGAATTCTGAATCTCTTCCTTGTATCCAAACATACTGGTTTGACTAAATACTGAATGTCTTCTTCACAAAGAGAGCTAAAAATATAAACGCGTTTCCAGAAATAATTGAGTAAGATTCGTAGACAATCACAGCTATGGCTTCACTGACACCAGCTAATGCTAAATCCAGACGTGCAAGTCATTCACTTGTGCTGGCCTGAAACATGACATGACTGAAGACGGCTCATACACACAGAGACACGAGCTCCAGAGCGGTCAGACTGAGCTCCACAACCACTAAATCGACCGAGTGAATGCCCTCGGTCGTCATTCTAGCAGGGCAGGGTAACTTGAAGCAGAAAGCTTTAAAAATAAGCGTCTTAAATCAGGCCCAACCGAAGCCTTGACCTCTCCAGGGCTACCTGCGGGAACACACTCACCCTCAGTCCCGCGGCTGAACGAGCCGCAGCAGGCCCGGCCTAGCACAGAGGCCCAGCTCAATATCACACCAAGCGGCTCCCAGAAAACGCCCTGTGCGCTACCGAGGCGGTGTAAGCACATAAAAGGATGCGAAATTCACGGCGGCCGCCATGATGAGTCTTTCCCAGTGCATTTGAATTGAAAACATGGCAACCCCGCGGGTCAGCACTGGCCTACAATTCAAGGCAACGACGCAGCGATCGGCGGTTTTTTCGCACCTACCTTCATGTCGGGACATCCTACAGACAGTGACACAGCCCCTCCTCGGGCTCCCTAACGTCTATCAGTCGGAAAGGTGCCGCTAAAAACGAAATAAAAGTGGGACGCGGTCTTTCTTTCCTATTTTCTCTCTTGAAGATGGATCCGGGGCTTACTTCTCTCCGCTTCCCCCTCCCGGTCTGTCATCGAGCGCCTGTGTGTGTGTGAGACGGAGCAAGCGCGGAAGCGGTCTGCCGGCAGGGGGCGCAGCACTCCTCTACTTCTTCTTCTGTGGTGTTTGAAGGGCGGTAAACTCGTGGAGCTCTTGAACGGGGGTTCTGTCAGCGTTGACATCGCCATCTACTGTAGCTAAAGGATTTTTTTTAATTATTCAAAATGCAGAAATACTGTGGAACCGTAAATATAAAACCAAGTTTTGGAGCTGTGTGAATTTGAGAGGTTGACACACACACAAATATATATATATATATAAAGTAAAGTTAGTTTTGAGAAAGTCTGTAACGTTTGCTTACAGATGGTTTGATATTTTATTGCAGACTCTCAGACATGTTTTGTCTCTTCGAGCTTAAACTTGGGCCGCTGCCCACTGTAGATAGAAACTACAATATAGAAAAATAGTCCTTACAATTAATAAATCAATAAAAACTATTAAATCAAACATCAAAAACAAAGTCTTGAGATTGAGTTGTTTTGAGTCGAGAGCTTCATTTTGACCTAAATATAGGAACGTTTGGGGGATTGAGTTAGAAGTTATGGATTTGTGTTTAGAAAAGAAGCATAATTTCAAGAAATGTGTTTAAGCAATCGAGAAAAACATCCATACAGAACTTACGCAGTGATCCAGAAACAGTTATTGTTTTGCATTCTTTATTTCTGCAAGTAATATTCAGTGCTATCTTATTGGCATTTTGAGTCCTTAGATAAGAAACAGGCAGATAAACAAAGTTGACACACGAGTGTCATGTACAAAGTGACCATCAAATGGCCTCCAATATCATACTGTTAATTAGACAGCAAGTTTTATCTGTAAAATACAGTGCATTTAAAAAGACAATTGCAGCAGTTAAGATAACATTCCTACATGCAAAACATGAAGCCCTGTATATCCACATTACATTCCTTACATGTGATTATCGGATTATCAAACAGCATTCCCTCATACCGTACAATACAAGCATGCTTTAAAGAATATTGAATAGGTTAAACAACTCCTCCATGTTCTTCTATGTGTGTTTAAATCACAGACTCATTGGTAAAGCACTGACTTTTGAGATGAATTATATTGCCAGTAAGGCATTAAGATAAAAACGAAATAGTTTTGAATTATTTTAAAGGAAAATTCCTAAATTAGCAGGACTTTTTATGTGAGATGATGAGTGAGATGTGAAGTCTACTTAAAATGAAGAATGTGTGTGTGTGTGTGTGTGTGTGTGTGTGTGTGTGTGTGTGTGTGTGTGTGTGTGTGTGTGTGTGTGTGTGTGTGTAAGTGTGTGTGTGTGTGTGTGTGTGTTTTTTTCTGTGTGTGTGTGTGTGTTATAATAAAGTGGTGCTCCAATGTGTGTGCTATTTTGTGTGATCTTGACATATTTACCATTTGTGCAGGGCTATTTGAGCCAATGCTTGCTTTTATGTTTGTGAATGTTATGCTACAGCTTATAGAATAGTTCAGTTTTGTATGTAATGGAAAAGTGATTAGACTATGTTTCGTTTTTTTTTCCATAAAGTTAATTTAGAAAAACCTTGGGAGCATTTTTTGTTCGTTAAATGTTTTTTTTTTTCTTTTAAGCAACGACCAAGCGGCCAGCATCAGAGTTGATCGCCTATGTTTGATTAATTTAGCCTTATCAAATCATCACGACTTGACTAAAATAAAATCGATAGATAGGCCTATAAACAGTTCAAGCATATCACAGTGTTAGTTTAAAGTTTAACCTATATAAATTGCAATATCCAACAGTTTGTGTGGAGAGTGGAAGCTGAAGCGAGCTTTACAGGACATGGAGGCTCCAGCGTGGTCACTTGATTTTTTTCTTACAGTAAAAACAACTTAAAATACGCCGTGTGATTTTTTTTCTCATAAAGGTAAGAGTAATAAATCATTTGTAACTGTAAAGGGTCTACTTTTATTTGTGTGCATTCACAATATCAACATTGTGTTTTTATAAAATAAGAAAACAGAGAATGCACTTTCTGCCGGTTTGAACAAGAGCGCTTCAATGATGAACCGAAACTCGGCAACTCGAAACTGGCTCAGAGATATGATAAATATATCTATAGAAAGCTTTAAAATACTACTTTAAAAGAAATAATTCGAAGCAAAGCAAAAACTCTTCATTAGCCTATGTAATCCGTTAAGATGCATATATTTCTCTCTGCGCGTCCAATGAGGAGATGGGGAGTCATTTTTCCCCGTCACCATCTAAAATATAAAAATAAGGGAAAGCCTAAAACAGGCCCGATTATAATTTGCGTTTTATTTTATAATTGTATTCAATAATAAAAAAAGTATGTAAATCTTTGTCCTTGAAATTTAAAGGATTTGCTGCAATGCAATTTTGTCTGACTGATAGGCCTATGTAATAACATGTTAATTGGCCTCAACAGATCTTTTAATCCATGCAGCAAATGCTTTAAAAACAGCTTTAAAATTACTTTATTGCATTCCAGATGCTTTTAAAAGAACTTTTCACTATACATTTTAAGGGGTTTTAAGCTTGAATGTAGCTTGAATGTAAAACATTGTTATGAATTCATTGTAGCCTATTCCCATTTGTAAAATAGCTAATTGTTGTCTAAAGTCTCATAGTGCGTAGCTATACAATTTTCTGTTTCTATTTGGCGTAATATTTATACGCAGAAATTGACTCCCCCCCCAGCACCCCCTACATAAAACACCTTCCCACGCCCCTGTTTACTGTATCATATATAATGAATTATAAAAAATGGTATATGATAAGGCATTCTCAGCTGAAGCTTATGTAAAGGTTTAGTTCAATGTCCACATCCTTCTCTACCAGTGACCAATATTATGTAAAAAACCTTAATGAATAAAATAATTTCAATAAAAAGCAGCACAAATATGATTTATACAGCTAAAAAGCGAAATATGTCCTTGAAAGTACTATGATAATTTGGCAATTATCTATAAAAAGCATGATAATATAAATATGAACTGCCATAGATGTAATGATCATCTGAAGACTTTTGGTTCTTCTCATTACCATCCAATGATGTTCCTTCACTGTACAAAATCCGAAGTTACGGACTTATCAAATGTTGGCATGGTATGGCAGCTGGCTGAGTCACAATGTGGGACGTTTCTATAGACAAACAAGTCCGCATGCAGGAGAACCAAACAAAGCCCATCCGTTCTGTCCTTTATGAGGCCCACTTGCGAAAAGTAACATTCCTTTCTTGAAGGGAAGAGGTTTGAGTTCCAGTGAGGCTCTGTGGAGATCTAAGAGCCTTCATTCTGAGTCTGAGGCTGTTCAGTGTCTGGCTGAACCTCTGCTGTCTTCTCTTTGATAGAGGAGGGACTGCTGTCGGTTTTGTTGCTGTCTGGGTTGCCATGGCTTCCTGCGCTGCCCAATCGAGTTGAAGCTACCACCGCCTTGACCGCTGCCTGTGGAAACATAAACACAGGGGTGTGCATTGTTTAGAATTTCATAACTTTATATTCAAGCACATTTGTGACTCTGGACCACAAAACCAGTCTTAAGTCGCTGGGGTATATTTATAGCAATAGCCAAAAATACACTGCATGGGTCAAAATTATCGATTTTTCTTTTATGACAAAAATCATTAGGACATTAAGTAAAGATCATGTTCCATGAATATATTTAGTCAATTTCTTGCCATAAATATATCTAAACTTTTTCTTGATTTTCTCAATATTTAGATTTTTTTGCACCCTCAGATTCCAGATATTCAAATAGTTGCATCTCAGCCAAATATTGCCCCGATACTAACAAACCATACATCAACGGAAAGCGTATTTATTCAGCTTTTAGATGATGTATAAATCTCAATTTCGAAAAATGTACACTTAAGACTGGTTTTGTGGTCCAGGGTCACATTTTGTTGCATTGATTATTGTTTGTTAATGTTTGGTTTTTAATTAATGTTAAAAGAACAGTTTGCCCCCCAAAAAAGAAATCTATTGAAAATGTACTCATCCAGATGTAGATGAGTTTGTTTCTTCATCAGAACAGATTTGGAAAAAAATTAGCATTACATCACTTGCTCACCAATGGAGCCTCCATAGTGAATGGGTGCCGTCAGAATGAGAGTTAAAACCGCTGATTAAAACATCACAATAATCCACATGCAATCCAAATGACTCCAGTACATCAATTAATGTATTGAGAAGAAAAAGAGCTGCGTTTTTGTGAGAAATAAATCCATTATTTAAATTTAAAACATTGTTTCTGGCAAATATGTGACTCCATAATCCATAATGTTTCCTGCTGTAAAAAAGTAAATCCCCTGTTGTCTTTCACATCAAAATCCACCTAAATATTTGTTTAAAACTGTTCTGGACTATTGTTGCTTGTAAACAGTGCTTGATCTGTGTATATTTCTCTTCCGATTCAGACAGGATTAATTTTTCACTGAAGAAAGCACTTTTGTGGATAGAGGACTCTAAGCTAAGTTTGAAAAGTCTTAATTATGATTTTTTTTATTACAAACATGCAGCTTTTCATTTTCACAGGACATTAATTGATGGACTAGAGTCATGTGGATTATGCATGATGCTTTTGTCTCATTCTGAGGGCACCCATTCACTTTAGAGTATCCACTGGCGAGCAAGTTATATAATGCTTCATTTTTCAAAATCTGTTCCACTGAAGAAAGCAACTCATCTACATCTTGGATGGCCTGAGGGTGAGTAAACTTTCAGCTAATTTTCATTTTTGGGTGAACTATTCCTTTAAGGAGACATGTGTAAATTGTAAACCACTAGCAGCATCAAGCGTGGAATTTTTTTTTATATATTTTTTTAATTTCTGAAAATGTGTAAGTGGTGCTTGCTTGTGCAATACTTTTGCTTTTTTAAGCCTTTTTTAAATATGTTTCTATGTGGCTACAAGGGTATTCTGTGTGGTTGCTTACTGCCCCAGTCAAATACATATTTCTATGATACTGTGGTCTCTGCGGTTTAAAATCTATGGAACCTTTTTTGCCATGAGCAATGCTTTTATACATGTTTAACTTACAATTTAGCATTGTCAACCCTATAAAGCCTGACATGCATATACTCATATAGTATGATAAAGGAGAATATGGAGCTCATAATTGAGGAAAAAAACTCCTCAGTTTTATTCAGTGGACCAACCTGAGCAAATAAATATTCAATTTGGTGCAGTTGTTGATATTTGTATGTCCAAAAAGTAAGATGATATTCTAAAAGCTTGTAATGTAAATCAATGAGATCTTTACAATGTAGCAGACTGCATATAAGTATCAGCTGTCACTCTCCCATCAATATGTCATAGATTATACTTATTAGTTTTATGACCAAAGCTCTGCAATTTGTATTGTATGGGGCAAAACATGTAAAGCAATGCAATACAGTAATGATTGAGAGATGTTCAAAACTCATATTCGATACTCACATTTTAAAGCTGCAGTCCGTAACTTTTGGTGCTCTAGCGGTTAATAAACAGAACTGCGTGAGTCTTGTGGAAAAACATGGTAGCCGGAGCTACTTCTCTCTGTTTATGTCTACGATGAATCACGCAGGTACTGGGCTACTCCGCAGCGGTACCCTACCCGAACCAGTCTAAAATAGTCTGAATATAAACTCTTATATAGGTGTACCGTAGTGATTCAGGACAAACCAAAAACACGATTTGGAAAATGGATTCATGGTGTACTTGCTAATTAAATACATTTTGTAACACCAAAAAAGTTACGGATTGCAGCTTTATCATGAAAAAAAAAAATGATGTATGAATAATCAAGACATCTTAAGTGTTCATCTTGAAATATTACTAACAAAATAAAATGTATTCTTACATTTACATAATACAATTCTGTAACGATTTCACAACAAAATAGACATGTACATGTGTAGGGCCAGAGTAACACACAGAGCTAGGGCACATGCTCAGGGCACTAGACCAGAGGGGGCACTAGACCCAGACAATCATGTTCAAAATTTAGAGGCCTTTGGGTATTTGGGTATTAAATATAATACAGTAGGCTTTGAGGGGTAAAACCTTGATGAAAATGTGTCATTTAGCCAAAAACCTCAAACCTTGAGTTTTCTTCGAGCGTTGAACTCCAGGAGTTTCTTCTGAGCCGTGTCCATATGAGTGAAGTTAACAGCCTTTCCAGTCACCCAGGGGTGCTGCAGCGCCTGCTGTGTCGTCAGCCGTTTCTTTGGATCCTGGACTATCAGTTTCTTCACCTGTGAAGCCAAAAAAGATGAGTGACACTTTCAACTTACAAATATAGATTTGAAACCCAACATCAGCGTTACTGAACGAGCAAAATGACTGACAGGTAGAGATATTTCCGGTTTGGCGAAATGTTCTTATCGGCTAAATAAGCCCTGTTTTTGGTGATTACAAGTGGTCAGTGCTAAATAAAGGGTGGGTTTTCTCACTATTCAAATATTGTATCTTTATTTACATCTATGGTTCCATGAAGAATCTTTAACATCCATGGAACCTTCCCATTACCAAAAAACCTGTTTGCTGAAAGGTTCTTTGTGGAACCCTAAATTCTTGAAAATGCAACATTTAAGTCTAATATAGCAATATTCTATTTGTA
Source organism: Ptychobarbus kaznakovi (assembly GCA_027422405.1). Classification (NCBI taxonomy): domain Eukaryota; kingdom Metazoa; phylum Chordata; class Actinopteri; order Cypriniformes; family Cyprinidae; genus Ptychobarbus; species Ptychobarbus kaznakovi. The sequence continues at coordinate 12,476,611 of CM049797.1, forward strand.
AGTAATAGTGATTTTACTAAGGGGTGTTGTTAGGAACAACATGTACCAGAAAATTATATGTGTGTGTGTGTGTGTGTGTGTGTGTGTGTGTGTGTGTGTGTGTGTGCTCTCACTGTGTGTGTCAACGAGAGGAACGTGTGTGTGTGTGTGTGTGTGTGTGTGTGTGTGTGTGTGTGTGTGTGTGTGTGTGTGTGTGTGTGTGTGTGTGTGTGTGTGTGTGTGTGTGTGTGTGTGTGTCTAAATAATTCTTCCACAGAGTTATATAGTTAATTAGCATAACTGTAGGCAGTTTACTGTTGCCAAGCAATGTAGCACTTAGTGTAATGAAATAGAATTGAACTGATGTGCTCTCACAGGGGAGTGTTTTTCATACAGTGGCGATTTTAAATATAAAACATAATATACAGCAGATATTAAATGGGTTATATGATGCGATTTCAAGTTTGCTTTCTGTTACAAGTGTTACAAGCTGATTGTGCATAGATAAGATCCCTGAATGTGCGAAGACTAAAGACTCAAAACCAAAGAGATATTCTTTATCAAAGTTAAGACTCGACCACGCCCCCTAAAACGGCTAATTCAAACACGCCCCCACATGTCTACATCACGATGTGGAAATATTTGCGTCAGGTGTGGTTTCAGTAACCGCGTTGTTGAAGCATCCGTGTCAGGGAGAAGCTGTGTGTTTCTAGGCTAAAGCAAAAGCACTTTATTTGGCCTTCAGAAAGTAGATTCAGGAACCATTAAGATTATTTACAACAGAACAGCATAACCCAGATGTTATCACAATGCATTTTATGGATGGCCGTTTCGTGAGGAGGAGTTTAACATTTTAGGGGGGAAAAAAGGTGTCACAGATATTTTTTTTATTATTATTCGTCTTGTCAGGATACAATTCGTTTAACATAGGAAAAAGTGTTGCAAAAAAATACAATAAAAAAAATATATTTATTTAAGCTATTTTATTCGTCAGGTCAAAATACTAAATTTGTTTTCCGTTTTTCTTTGAAAGTGTCGCAGGAAAAAATTATAAATATATGACATCTGTCATTTAAAATTTCTAAGCAAAATATAAAGAAACCCGAGTTGAATGTCCTTCAAGGACAGCGCATCCACAATTTGCTCCATCCTTATTCTGCTCCGTCACTGATGAGAACCTGCCAGTTCTGTCTGAGGGCCTTATATTTACCACCGGTACAGCCTGCTCTGAGAACCGTTATGCTCTTGCTGCCGCACAGACCCTGCAAATAAAACTCGTGACGCAGAAAGCATTTTTCATGCATGCAGCGCGTGCATAGCAGTCCTGAGTGCAGGCTGTACCTGTGGTCGATAAGAATAAAGCACAGATATGCTGTTCTGAAAGGACGTTGGGAACAGGAAATTGTTAGACCGCACACTCCCATTCAAATTACACCAGAGTTACAGACCGCTACCGTGTTTTATTCAGGAATTTAATCCCGCGGCGCAAGGAATCTGGTTGGGTCCCGTGGTTGCAGGACCTCTAGCTTGAACTGATGGTAAAACTAAGGTCATTATTAACTGTCTTTACATTTAATTTGAAAGCTGAAGCTCGCGATTATGGAAAGGGGCGTTCCATTTCCGAAGCGTTTGAGAGAGGCGGGGCATAGAGGACCTACGATAATGTACAGTATTTGAAAAATAATGTGTTTTTTGAACATTAAAGCATGACAACATATTTTGTTACACCAAATAAACAAAATAATGATCTTTAAAAAAGCATCATATGACCCCTTTAAAATTACTTAAAAGACATCAAAAAGTTATTCTCTGTGTGTGTGTTCTGGTATATATATTGTTTATGAGGGTGTACATATATAGCGTAATGAGGACATGACGAGGACATTTTTTGTTTTTTGTCCAGCTTTTTTTAAAAATAAAAAACAGGGCCCTTTCTTACAGTGCAAATGAAAGTCCCAATGTGTGACCATAGGTTTAGAAAATACAGTGTTGTACAGTATAAAACTGTGTATGCACATGTGTGTGTGTGCCATGTGTGACCATGTGTGTGTGTGTGTGTGTGTGTGTGTGTGTGTGTGTGTGTGTGTGTGTGTGTGTGTGTGTGTGTGTGTGTGTGTGTGTGTGTGTGTGTGTGTGTGTGTGTGTGTGTGTGTGTGTGTGTGTGTGTGTGTGTGTGTGTGTGTGTGTGTGTGTGTGAGTGAGTGAGTGAGTGATGATTTTATACTTCATAAGGGATTTCATAAGGTTTATTAGTGAATTTATGTATATTGAGATTTACTCACAAGGTCCTTGGCATTGAGGGACACATTGTCCCACCAGGGGGAGACAAATTCATATTCACAGTTCAGGATGCGTTTAAACATGTACTGGTCTCCTCTGTCATCAAAAAAGGGCTCAAAACCACATAACCTGTACAGAGGATAAAAACAAAAACAGTGCTAGTTTTAACAACAGCTTCACCCCTACAAAGTGACATTGAACTACATTTTTACACATTTTAAAATGTAATTTATTCCTGTGATAGCAAAGCTGAATTTTTAGCACCCATTACTTCAGTCTGTAGTGTCTCATAATCCTTCAGATATCATTCTAATATGCTGTTTCTTATCATCTAATATTATCTATTGTTTGAAAATGCTCAGTTTTACAGTGAATAACTACAGTCAGTTTAATATAAATGGATGAAATGGGTTTAAAACATTTACTTATGATAGATTTTGTTTAAAGAGTTTTCTGTCCAACTTTCTTAGACTTTATGTTTTTGTAAAATAAACTACATACAATTCCTGGAATTACACCCAGAAGTTCAAAACATGCTTCAAGCTTTTCACCAGTGAGGCTGATCTGAGACAAGTGTTTTGCGATTGACACAACAGAGATTGAATGACTAAGCACAGCATACTTGTGAAAGAATAACTTTAGACAAGTATGTTGTGTCACTCACAAAATGTACGTGATAACTCCCACAGACCACATGTCAACCTCAGGGCCATAGGCACATCCCCGCAAAATCTCAGGAGCTGAGGAGAGAAAGACAGAAGATCAGAAGAAAAGAATAAAGGGGGAGGCGACACTTCTGCAGTAAAAAGACTACATCTTCTCTGTAATTCTCTTTGTGCAACTGATTTCCACAGATGGTGTTCTGTTAAAAAGAAAAAAAATCCTCTTTAATAAACTCACCACAATAGCCTGGAGTCCCACACACAGTCTTCATTGTTACCTGATCGTCTACAATTTTCGACAAACCAAAATCCGCTGTAAAGATAAATCACACCAAAGAAAAACAGTTTTACATTTTCTGAAATGGCTCTTGCAAAAGCAAACCTTGCTAAGACACAGTTGAGCATCGCTAAGCAGCTGATGGGGTGTTCTGGGGGGTTGCCAGGTGTTTGCTCAAGTCTCTATAATATTCTGGTCCCCAGATACGGCTCTAGACCCTTCTTTAGTGAAAGTCTGTGAGGGGAATCTCATGACATGTGGAGAGCAGTTCATATTTTACAGAAAAGAAAAAAAAAATACAGAAAAAAAAAAAATTGCTAAGATAAAATTAACCATTAAAAATGTGTGCATTGCAATGTAACTGTAATGAAATTATGCATACCCCAGTTCTCATGAACACACACACACACACACACACAGCACACACACATACACACACACACACACACACACACACACACACACACACACACACACACACACACACCACACACACTCACACACACACACTCACACACACACACACACACACACACACACACACACACACACACACACACACACACACACACACACACACACACACACACACACCTTTACAATAAACACTAATACAATAATATTTTTATTTTAACATTTGTATTATTTATTATTTTATTGTTGTTAATATAATATATCATCTAAAAACATATTTACCTGCATTATGGTGCGGTAAGAATTTTGGGTCAGTAAGAATACATCTTCATATACATATATAATATATACATATAAACTGAAATTCGACCTAGACATGTTTTTGACATTACATCTCATTCTGATGTTTATTTCTTCATATTAAGAGTTTGTTCAAATCCATACTCCATGAACACGCCCCAATAATCTCAGAGATGATCCTCCCTTTAAAGTTGAAAGTGATCCTCTATCTACAACAGGATCAAGTTGCTTGTATGCAAGTTAATTCACAAACAAGAGAAGTTTAGCTGAACTGCTGAAAGCCAGCCTTACCTATTTTGAGCGGAGCATCTGGCGCTGAGGTGGCGTACAGCAGGTTCTCAGGTTTCAGGTCTCTGTGCACTATACCATTCTCATGCAGGTACTGCAAACAGACATGTAGACACGGGGTTGCCTCTTATTAATCGGAGGTGTGTGACTGTACAATATAGCAACACTAATTAACATGTTGCTTTCACCATAATGTGTGTAATAATAGTTATAGTTTTCAAATTCATATGGAAATCTCCTGTGGTTGATAAACAGATTAATCTGGGCCTGATAATGAGCAAAATTAAAGTAAGGACCAAGCTGCACTAATATATTTCAAAGCCAATTTCGTTTTACAATGATTACAAGGCAGCACTGAACATTTCCTCAATCTTAAGTAATTTATTTATTAATTTTAATATTTTTTAGCTGCCTTGCAAGCACTGTTATTAACTTCAGAGAATGCAAATCTATTTTAAAGATACCCTCATTTGAAATGAAATGAAATTAAATGAAAATTAAATTAATTACATTTACAAATTTCAAAGTTTCAGATGTCAAGGTATAATAATAGGGAGCACTGCAACAAAAACCTCTCACACAAAACAAAAATCTCTTATCAGACGGAAAACATGCTTTGTTACTGCTTTAAAGGATAGTTCACACAAAAATGAGAATTCTGTCATCGTTTATTCACCCTAATTTCAAACCTGTATATATATATTTTTTTTCCTGATGAACATAAAAAAATATATTTTGAAGAATGTGGGTAACCAAACAGTTTCTCGTCTCCTTTGACTCTTGATTTTTTTCATTCTATATCAGTAAATGGGAACTAGCAACTGTTTGGTTACCCACATTCTTCAAAATGAAACAGAAAGAAGTTTGGAACAACATACAGGTTTGAGAAAATGATGACTGGATTTAGTTTTTTGGGTGAACTATCCCTTTCAGCATTGTTTGAGAATATTTCCACAAAACATTTGGCATGATTATTGTGGGTGACTGTCAAAGTCTTGCTTTGCAGTTACTTAAGGATTCTCAGTGTTTTTTAGCACTATTAAACTGCTACAGATTTATGGGTTGTTGTTATGTGTGTGGGGTCATTTCATATGCATAAAACAAATGGACCAGTTCCACCAAAGTGTTAGGACTTTGTTCAGATCGCTATTCCTCAGTATGAGCAATGCTACCTAAGCAAACACCACTAATAATTAGAACATCGTCAACTGTTCACAACAGATCTGTGTTTGTAATCAGCCCGATGCACTTGCCAGTGCCTTGGTGAGTGTTACCACGGAAACTCATTAAACAGTAGCACGGGCCACGAGTCTGCCTGGTTACAGAGAAACAGCACGTGGTCACATCTAACATGTGCTACAGAGGGAACTGATGAACGCGATAGAGAACCAACATGAAGTAGATGTGAGGAAGGTCAGTTCGGTTTGCTAAAGCAAGTATCACAATTGCTATTGGACATACTTAATTGTTAAAGCAATTTTGACTTGGCCAGTGAGCAAACTCCTTTTAACTATGCAGAACAAGCAAGCAGCTGTATAGCTATATATGCTATAAAGTACAACAGTCTGATTCCAGAAGAAAAAATCACGTTCATTTCCCTCAGTGAAATATAAACCACTGAAACAACTACAGTGAGCTATGAGGATGTAAATATACACTATATGCTATTGTTAAAGCCATCAGCCAACAATAGTTCAACTTAGTTTGCTGTTAAACAGCTGAAAGACTACATTCTGCAGAGATTCTCCACCAATCAGAGAACAGAAACAAACAAATCACCCCTTCAGCTTCTACCCACTCTCCTGAAGCAGTGGAAATGACATGATCATTATTTATGGTCACTTTTTTTCAGAAAATTCAAACAATAAATCCCTTGTTGGTGCTCTTTGATGTAGTGTGACAGATCGCTGTAGGTGCCTCGGTTCAAACGGCAGCACAGAACATGAGTGAATGCGATCATCCCTTCCTCTTTACTACTAGTTATAACATGAAATAAACATGACTGAACATCTCATGTCTCATGCAATCGCTCAATCAGTGTTTCAAGTTATATAGTTACCTTAGGCAAGTCATTATTTGTGTCCACAGCCTGTTTGTTCGGTAGAGAAATTAAGTCTAGAGAAGAGCATTTCGTTAAATATTAGTTTATATATTCATTATATTTTACTTAACCTGTTAGTGATGTCTACATTTTTGTATGTATTGTGGCGGGAGGAGCAAACGACAGGCCTCGGAGAGGCTTTTATTCAACAGAAATAATAAAATAGTGTCCAAAGGGGATGAAGTGTCCAAAATAAACAGGGGGATCTGGTGTCCTCGTCGTGCTGCGCGGGTTATGAATGAGGGGCAGTGTTCTGGAAGGAAGGGTCCAGGTAAGGGGCGGAGTCCGGTGGCCGCACGCGCTCCCCTCTCGGGTCCGGGGCGCGAGGGCGGCGGCTTCCATCAGCGGCTTCGTCCTCCTTTGGGCCCGCGGCGCTTCCAGGGGTACGGCCCGGCAGCCGTCTCGCGGGTGCGGTCCTCCACGCTCGACGCTCCCTTCCTGGACCCACGAGGACACCAGCGTGCATGCACGGGGAAGAGACCGGTCTCCAGAGGAGAGGCGCACTCGGCATATAACAGCGGCGGTGATGAGGCTCCATTCACTTCAGGTGTGCCTCATCACACGCCGCCAGACCTGGCTGTTTCAGCGCCCCTCCTCTCTCACACACCCACTCCCGTCGGGAGCCTGGTGAAGGGCGGCGATTAAGGGACGGGGAGATGCTGATAATTAGGGGGAGGCAGCCGACTCGTCACAGTATGTTTAAAGTCATGAAAACAAGCTATGACAGCCACTGTGTAAAATGTTATATTTCAACAACGAATATAAATTGTATAGCCTAATTAGATTTAGTTAATGTAAACTGCCTTATGTGCAATTTACTTTTGCATACCTTTAGTTATTTATCTAAGTGTTAATTATTATTAAAATCTAATTTGTTTATCATTATTTGGAGTATTTACTTTGCAATTAAGCATGCTTAGCTAAAGCTTCCAAAAAGCCTATTATAGACTCTCACCACATCTGTCATCTCTAAATATGGAGTGCCAGGTTCAAATGCTCTCCCATGTATCATTCACACGGGAAAAATCCAACTTTATACTGACAAATACTTCTCTTAAGTGTCAAACTAGTTATGCACGACTGCCCATATAAAGGCAGAGTCACCACAGTCCCCAGTGTAAAAGCATTCCAACTGGTTTGTTTGCAATAGAGCCGCAGAATGATTCCTCAGAGGAGGAGCAGTACAGTGTGCCAGCTTCCCAACACCAATTATTATGGGGACATGAAGGAGTGTTATCTTTTACTGGGGTCCGAAGGGAATACTTCCATCCTGTTCAAAACTCAGTGGAGCTGACACACATAAAGCACATCATCTCTCTCCTTCTCTTCCTCCTCTCATCTGACAAGAGCAGGAGGTCTGTAGCTCGCCACTGCTGCAATCTGTGTCCCCACGCCATGAAGATTATTTTAGCAACTAACCTCGTTATGTAGGTCCACACAGTTAAAGGTGAAGTGTACAATTTCTGTATTCACTAGTGGCTCCAAATGGAGTTGCAAAATTAATGATTTTCAAAGTTTACGCTTCTGGCTTTGTAACCCTATTTCACATTGCACTGACAGACGCCGACCAAAGGCTACTGAAAAGTTTGGTGGGTTTTGTCAGATCAATGTGTTACCCATGTTGGCGCCTGTTAGCGTTAGTCGTCGCCTGTTTTCGCAGACTGAACAATTGGAGTTTGTCAGGTCGTAGAATGTGTGAGAAGTGAGGTACTGTAATCTGGTGAATGTTGGTGTTGCTTGGCGTCTGTCGGTGAAGTGTGAATTAGCCTTAACTTGATTCAAATAGCAGTTTTGTCCAAGATGATTGTCATATTTCTGTGTGAATCTCGTAAGTGTTTTGTGTAGGATGGTTGCTTTCTCGACACAATGGCTGGTCAGGATGCATAAAAACTACTGTAATGTTTTGATAGTGCCACAGTGTTTGCACTTTTCAGGGGAACCTAAAATGGCTTACAGTTGATTCTTAATGCTATGAATCTTTAATTCATAGAACGCAAAAAGAGACATCAAGCAAAATCTTTACCAAATAATGTAAGTGGACCAACCACACTGTCCTAGATTACTTCTTTTGTGTAATGCAAGATAAGGTATTATGGACATTGTTGAGAGTGACATGAGTGTGAGTAAATGATCTTAGCACTTCGATTTATGGTGGTTTATCCCTTTAAGACAGGGGTTTTCAATAGAAGTTGAAAAAATGAATATGAATATTAAAAGGTATCAGATGTTTTATCAGGCTATTGTTATAATAAATAAATAATACAAAAATGAATCCACGTCATGACCCCTTTAATACTGAAATGATTTTTGTAAATCCAGTGGTCAAATGCTGTAGCCACCTGACTAGTGATTGGTCTTTGTGTGAATGTTCACAAAACGGCAAGATTTTCTGAGAGTATATAAGCGGTAGGCTATTTTAGAAAGGAACATTTAAAAGAAGAAAAATAGGAATTAGGGGGAATCAATCAATTATGAATAATTGATTGCTATTGTGTGAATAATATGTAATCATGTAATCAATAAAAAAGTAACTATAGTCTGATTACGAGTATTTTACAATGTAATTCAATCTAATTAGAAGTATATTTTGGGAATCAGATTACGTAATCCAGACTACATGTAATCAGTTCTACACAGCTCTGTCTATAGTATAAAGTGTGTTCTGCCTACAGTGATTTTAAGGAGTAAGTGAAACAGTGTGCAGTATTCCACAACAGCCATTTCAAACAGTATTACTGTATGTTACATGCTGGCTCGTGACAAGGCAGTATCAACTTAGTGGCATCAACTAGTTTTAAACCTCAGCAGCAAAGATTCTCAATTCCAGCAATAAAAAATACATCACCTTTGAGAGCTCCGGACTTCAAAAGTATAAACTGCAAAGGTATTGAAAAGTCCCAAGCCACTGAGGACGTCCCAGCCAATCAGACTGGCATTAATCTACAAAACACAGATCCAGAGGGATGCCACACAGCCAGCTGGCTTTGATCTGACAGACACACAGATTCTGCTGTTGTGAGGGAAAACTGTGAAACTCTTGACACAATAACACGGTAAAAAACGCTCCCTGAAAAGGTGGGCCACTTCAAAAAGGACTCGCAGCGTTCACATTTCCGTTCCTCTGCTCTGTTTTATGCTCCGGTGGGAGCTGGAGAGTTGGCGTTCTCTTATTGCAGCCCACCAACTGAATCCAGCCCATGATAAATGTGCCCACTTTCTTACTATCTCCTTGGCAACCGCCATCTTTGATGAAGTGAGAGCCAGTGTGGTGGAGAACACACTTTAAACGAAAATGCTTTTCAAATACATTCACACAGATGAAGAACAGGCCTACTTTCTAATTCAGGAAGCTATATCACTAAGGCACATGGATTCAAGACGGATACAAACAGAAACTGTATGCACAAGCTATACAGTAGATGATAAAAAATAAGCCTTATGATCCATGAACTAATGAACAAAACACAAGGACGGGAGGAAAGGAGAGAGGGAGAGCGAGAGAGAAAGGGATGTAGCTGAATTGCTTGCCCATTCCAGCAGAAAAAAAGCAATAAATGGTTTCCTGTGGTCTTCATGCAATCTAGATCCACTTATGATGACTTCATACTGGAAACAGGACTCTCTTAATGGTTTAATAATAATAATGCTTTCACTGATAATGGTTTCACTGATTATCTAAAATGTGCATAAAATGTTTTCTCTACTTCTTGGTGGACTATAAAGAATAAAACATTTCTCCACCCTAATTCATTCGACATGTTCCCTCTCAAACACTAAAACGGCTGTTTATACAACATGCAGTGTTTCCTTAACTGTCCAAACACGAGGACAATATGAGGAGAATATGAGGAGATTCATGAGGAGCAGGGTTTCAAAACCTCTGGGTAAAACCGCTTCTAAATTACAAGTGTGAAATGTATCTTTACCTGGGGTTTAAAGCAACAATAACTCAGGGTTAAGTGCGATGTGAAAAGCCTGTATTATGATCAGCCAATATTTTGAATGAGCGTTTATGTTTATATTTTAATTTCAATTTAAGGTCAACTTTATTGTCCAATTCTGTTTGATTATTTTACATATGGATACATTTGTGGTTATGCTAAGCAACTAACCAACATTTATGTGCAATGATGTGGTTATGTGTTACCTGAAAAATTTATGATTTTAAGGGAAAAATAAATTTATTTCAAAAAATTGGGACAAGGCCAGAGTTATGCAAACGTTTGGAAGCAATATTTTGAATGAGCATTTATGCATCTTCCTCTTTTATATTTTAATTTCAATTTAAGGTCACACTTTATTTTAAGGTCCAATTCTCGCTATAAATAACCAAATAACTATGACTTTTGCCTCAATAAACTCCAAATTCATGCAACCCCTACTTATTAATAGTCCTCTTTAGTGATGGTAGTTGTTAAATTGAGGTATTGGGTGGGATGTTTTAGGGATGTAGATGGCATATAGTCATGTTTTCTAAGGGCCCGAAGCAGCCCATGTTGTGATATTACAGTAGCCTTGTAATAAGCATCTAAGGGCCCGAATATATCCACTGTAGCGGGAAGCACAATTGTTGAAACTCCTTTCTGAACTTTTGATCCATATATGCACTAATGATAACTTCAGGGGAAACTTCTGCAATTTTTCTCTGAGAAACTCCTTTCTGAAGCTCATACTCGCCGCAGCCAATTTGGAGGAAATATGGGTGTGGAAACACAAGGAAACACTGCTCTTTTTATACCCAATCATGTACATTTAACTTTTCCCAATATTGCAAATTGGTCCTCCAGTTCCTTATATGTTGAGCCAAATTTTAATTGCTACCTGTCAACATTTGATATGTTATGGAATTTCTTATGTAAATTAGCATTCCTTTTTTTTGACAATTTGTTATCACTCGGGTTTGTATTAATAGTTTCCATAAAATGTTTATTTTCTTATTATTTGTCAATTTCGGGTTTGTAGTTAATAGTGAGAATTTTTTGTTTTATTTCAGTTCATTTTTTGTTTTATTTCAGTTCAAATTATTTCCAGTTAGTAATTTAGTTAATTGCCAAGGCAACATTTCAACATATAATTTAGCTTAATTTTTTTCATCTAATATTTTACTTTATTTCAGCTTTACTTTAATCAGCAAAATGTTTTAATAGTTTTAGTTTTAGTTCTCAATAATGGTTACCTGTGGGTGGATTCTGGT